>CM027831.1:14211813-14355736 GCA_016097485.1 Eucalyptus sideroxylon x Eucalyptus melliodora | reverse complement strand
TGTAAAGTTATATTGCTCTTTTTGCATAGAATAATAGGTGCCAAATAAAACATAATCTGTTACGCATGCATGGATAAAATTGAGGCATCCAATGTTTGTCTTTTAATGGATCTGCGAGATCACCTTCAAAGAAGGGCAGATGTTGACACCTTAATTTTATTTAGGTTTATTTTACTAATTAAATTTTTAATTTTATTTTGATAAATAAGATAATTAATAAACAAATAACAAAAAAAACAAAAAAAACAAAGCAAAAAAAAAAAAAGCAAAGTATACGCAAATCAAACCTTATCCCTCCCGCTTTGAAGGAACATCTTCGCATGGCTATCAAGGATAGAGCCTTTACCTTTCGAAGGTCCTGATACTACTCGTAGCAATGTATGACTTACAACTCGCTTAGGGAATCCATCCTTCGATCTTTGGAATGAGGTGTTTCCTTTGTGTAATGAAGCGTCCACTCTCTTTCGCCGTTGGACGCTTCCATGGTGTCCCTTTCGTTTCTATCCTTCAGCTTTCCTGGTTTTATTCCTTCTCCCACGCGGGTGCCTTCGTTTTCCCCTTCTCTTCCTTTTTGGCTACCGTTTAGCCTGCATCTACGTTTTTCTTTCTTTCCTCGTCTGCACTCCTTCCCCTCCTTCCCCGTTCCTGAAGACTTCTTCCACTCGCTTGACTGGTTGTCCTTTGAGTGTAAGCTTTGGTGCCAGGGTCTACCGCTATATAGGTGTAGCTCCTTGTTTCTTTTGCTAATATATATTTGCCCTTACCAAAAAAAAAAAAAAAAAAAGCAAAGTAAAAGCCCAAATCATTTTTTCCTTCTCTTCCCCCTCCGCGTGGCCCCTCATTACATTTCCTTCCACCCCCCCGGCCCTTTCTCTCTTCTTCTTCCTCCTTCCCTTTCCTTCGTGCATCAACTCAAGCGCGCGAGGGAGGTCGATGCGCAAGGACGGACCTACGGCCGAGAGTGCAGGGCGACGCCGCCGGAGGGGATAAGATCGCGAACGCCATTAATGCTGAGCGAGCTTCCTTTGAAAGCTTCGATGGGACACTAGTTCAGCCAAGTGGAACTAGTGGGCAAGCCGGATACTGGCGGCTAAGGCCCTTCGTCGACCAAATTTCCTTCGCCTATAAATAGGTGGCTGCAAGCATCGTCGGAGGGGGGTGGCAAGCTCAGAGATCTTTCACTGAGAGATATCGAGAAAGATGAAAGGGCGAGCACAAGGGAGAACTCAAGTTGCCCCTCAGCTTAGCCCGCCCACCACCGAGACTTCGGAAAGCCATGCCGTGAGTGAGTTTGAGAGGGACAGATACGGCCGGTAGAGGCTCGAGATCTAACTCGTGAGAGAAAATCGAGGCCAAGCGAGGCGGTCGGAGGAGTGAGGTTCTGGCTTCACGTTGTTCCCCATCCCGACATCGCACCGCGACTAACCTGCCAACGCCACACCGGATCCGAGAGTCGAGGACTGCCGTCGCGCTTCCGTCGTCATCACCACCACCATTTGCCGCCACCAGGTATCCGCCGCCTCCGGTTACGTAGTCGCTGTCGCCCCCCTCTCTCGAAACCCATCCATCTCCGAACCTCGACCTTAGTAAATTAGGGGTCTGCGTCCGTCTCTTATCGGCTGCGCTACGAGCCCCATCGTCGATCTAGTTGAGTGGACGGCCGCCCTCTTCATCGTCGCCGTGATGGCCACAGCCGTCATCGCCATAGTGCCTCCATTCCATCCCTTTGGCACCGCGGATTCGCAAACCCTAAGGTTCGCGATTCCCCGGGTCATGAAGCGGATCCGGGTCTTGAAAATTGGGTAGGGTTTGCGATTTTGGCGGCGAAGGAAGACGGGTCGCAAGTCAAAGCCGGGTCGGGTAGGGTTCGCCGGGGAGAGCGGGTTTAGGCCGGGTCATCGGGTCGGGCCGCGGCGTCTCCAAGCACTCGGCCACGGCCCGGCTGTTTTCAATTTAAAAAAAAAAGGCAAAAAATCCAAGTCCCGGACCGCGCTCGTTTGGGTCGCCGTCCCGGAGTTGAACACAACTGGATCCTAATCCCGGAGCAGTGTCGGTTTTTATTTTAAATAATATTTTAAATAAATAATTTATTTTCCAAAAAAATCCAAAATATAATTTATTTTTTTCGAAAAATATTAAAAAATATTTTAATTTATAGAAAATCGAAAAATAATAAAAAATAATAGGGCTAATACCCTAGAAAACCTTTAAAATCGGGTACACTTGTGACAAATTTATCCCAAATTATTTTTTTGACCATGAAAAACCCCAAACCCGTATACTGGACAAATTTACCCCCGACCGACTATAAAAAACCTTAAACTTGGTACATTTATGACAAATTTACCACAAACTAATTTATTTGACTGGAAAAACCCCAAAATGGTAAATTTGTGACAAATGTACCCTATGCTAAATTGAATTAATACCACAAAAAAATCACAAAAATTGTAAACGGTGACAAATGGAGCAGAAAAATCCTAAATTGGTATACCGGCCAACAAATCACGTATCATTTAACTTAATAATTTGATAATAAAATTTATCGAAAACTAACCGAGGGTAAATTTGTCACAAGTGTACTAGTTTGGGGTAAATTTGTCAAATGTATACCGCTTTTGAGTTTTTGGTCAAAAAAATAGTTTAAAATTTGTCACAAGGTACCAGTTTGGGGTTTTTTAGAGTATTAACCCAAAATAATAATAATATTTATTTTCACAAAAAATAAAAAATATTTCATATTTTCCAAAAAAAAAAAAAAGCAAAAAAGCCAAAAATTCATGAAAAATTCAAAAAATTCAGAAAAAGCCAAAAAGACTTGTATTTTTCCAAAAATACCAAAAAAGGTCAAAAAATCCCTTTTATATCCAAAAAAATAGAAAAATACTCAAAAATGTTTTTCCTCCCAAAAATGCATGGAAAATCCTCAAAAATCCAAAAAGCCTTAGGTTTAAACAAGATTAGGTACCGAAAGGGCATTAGTGATTAACTAGTGTAATCAAGTCCCCAATCCTAATTTCTCACGGCTGCACAGAGTGAGCATTTCTCCCGATACTTCACTTGGGTTTCTAATCAACCCACCCCAAATCGATTAGTGGCGACTTCATTTTAAAAATTGATTTACAGGTTAAAAACCAGACTATTGAAATCATGAATTGGTGGACTTGGGAGAGTCCGGGCATAACTAAATTCAGCCGAGCCATTAGCTTCCTTAGGCGCTCGTACCCAATTGCCGGGCACCGAAAAAAAGAGGCCGCGACAAAAGTAAGGGAAAAATGGTTAACAAAATAACAATAATTTTAAATCGCATTTGAAAATGTCATAACTCAAACCAAAAATTAAAGATGATGGCTAATTTCGAAAAAAAAATACAGCAGTGAAAATATAGCCACTCAAAAAGAAAAAAGTTACAAAAAAGAGTATATTGAATTTGTGCGAGTTCAGTACATCGCAAATGTCCAAGTTGCAAAGGCAGCATATATAATTGTACATAAAGTTTAATTAGATTTAGGCCAATAATTCTAAAATTATTTTCCTTATTCTGTTTACCCCTTTTCAGATGGTAAGGTCTCGACCATTCGTCTCATTCTCAAGTTCGACCTGATATTTCTCCAGAATCTCTTACCTTTGAACCTATAAATTCACTCGCCCTCCTTCATTGGCTTTTCAAAGCGCAAAAACCAAAAAACATAGTGGAGAGAGAGATAGAGTTCATCGATACTGCCCTTCAGTGCCTTCGCAGTAATTTAGCTACTAGTATGGGAGGCAACAACAGGCAGAAGAAATCTTCCTCTTCCTTCTCGCTCACGAGCATGTTCAAGCCTCGGAAGGCGCGCTGGGACGATGCTTGGGAGGGGTACTCCGTAAGCTCGAAGAAAATATATCCGAGTGACTACGACAAGGGCAAGTATGTCGCGGAGCCTAGCATCGACAAGAAAGCCACGGCCTTCATCGCCAAATTCCACGAGACCCGAGTGATGGAATCTGAACGCCAAGTGATCGCGATCTAGCATAGGCCACCCCCTCCTGAATTGGCTTCTCTTTAGAATTGTATATGTTTGTTCAAAGTCTTCTTTACTCTCTGGACTATTTGTTGTACCTTGTATATGTATGTAGCTTAATACAAGTGCTGTCCTCTAATTAGTAGATTTGTATAAAAACCAATCTCTCAAGTGGTAGATTGTTCATAGCTTTCTTTGACTTGTCAACATTGTTATTGCTACTTTGTAATAGCTATCGCTGTAACACCCTCGTTTTACATCGCTTCTCTTTCGTCTTGCGTGTTTTTTTTTTTTTAGTCATATATGTCCACTGGTGCAATGAGTGAGAGAGTAAGGCACGGGCGCAAACACTCTAGGACAGATCTGGGCTCAAGGGTTGCTTGTGTGCGTGTGGTTTTCTTAAGAGTGCAGAAGAAAGTAAATTTGAAAACAAAATTCACCCCATAAATATTGAGGAACGTTGTCTTTTGCGCACAAGAGGTGTACATCACGTATCAGTTTGTCGCAATACACCACTTGTAAACTTATTCTGGAAATCAAAAGTAAGTGTAGTGGACACTATTTTGAACAAAACTGATGATAAAACGAATCCCTTTGAGCATCACCTAATCGTAAACAAAAGAGAAACAACGGTGATGACATTAAAGCAAGGTGGCATATAAATCATGAGAATTCAACTCTTCTATTGAAGATATGTTGCTCAAGCGTTTCAAGAGCAATACTTAAGCACAATTGCCATTCAATATAGAGGACTGAATTGAGTGAACTGCATTCGCGATCTAATGCCTGAGATGCGGTGGAAGCTAGCTCTTGGTGAACCTTGGCTTTTGGGAAAAGAGGAGAGAGCTAATGAACTTGCCTGTGTCTGTCAAAATGATCTTTCACCTTGATATTATGCGAAATCTGTTAAACACAACAAAATCAAATTGAGTGTAGAGAGAGAAAGTAAAACTTATTATGTAGATAAGTCTCAATATGGGTAGAATATTATTTCTATAACATGAATAATTTTGTCCATTGCTTTCTTTCCGAAAGAAATTCCATTTGGGAAAGATGAGTTTTCAAGTCAATTGGCAAGGATTGATTTAAAGAAGGGCGAAATTCTAGGATATCAAATGAAAGGACATGGTCTTATCGTTGTAACTCCTAGTCAAATCAAGTCACGAAAGAATCGTACCATATTCTTACTGTTTGGCTCTAAAGAATCATACCATGTGCTTCTCCTTTGAGGAGAATAGATGAATTTGATTGAATCTTGACCCTTTATACTATGGGCCGTTGACGTGTCAATCATTTAGAGAAAGTAAATTTAAAAAGTAAAATTTGCATCATAAACATAGAGGACCTTAATCTTTAGCACTCCAAAAGAGTTTTTCTCAAGTCATTTGATCACAATATATCACTCCTAAACTTACTCTGCAAATCATTTAGATATATACTTGCAACTATTTTGAGTGAAACTAATGATAAATTCCTTTTAGCATCAGCTAATTGTAAACAATAGAGAAACAAAGGTCATGACATTAAGCAAGGTAGCACATAAAACATGAAAATTTGACTCTTTAGAAAGAGATTTTGATAAGATGTCTCAAGAGCGATACTTAATAGTGTCGGCTATTCAATGCACAAGATTGAATTGTGCAAAGTGCATTATATCTGGTGATCTACCGCCACACATATGCATATATGTAAAAAGCGAAGAAGTCTTGAAAAAAAGTTAAAAAAAATGTAATTTGATTTATATTTGGAAATAAATTTAAATTGTTGTAAAAAGCGGAGGAATTTTTTAGATTTTATGTCCATGAAAGATTCATGGAATGACACAAATGTGTTGTTCACGGATTTGAATTAATTACCATTTATCCATTGGTTAGGAATTCTCGTTTTATAGGAAATACCGGTTTTTCATCAAATTTTTAAGTGAAATTTTGAGGATAAAATACACCCTTGAGTACGTTTTATAACAATTAAAAATTAAATGGTTCAGAGTAATGATGAGAGATATAATGATAGTGATTTGTAAAAGTAATGTTCTAAATAATTCATACTTGTATTATTCTACTCTCTCATATAGCATATTGATTATGTAAAAATGTAACCGTGCATGGATATGTATAGAAGTTAAACAAACGATGTGACTCAAGAAGGGAAAAGGGGAGCCCATGGACAAAACTCTTCCGCCATCGGTGCCTGTTTTGGTCAACTACGAAACGAGAGGAGGACATGTACTTGTTGAAAAGCATCCGATTTCTTCTTTTACCAGCACATACTTGGTTTTCCTTTTCTCTTTTTTGCTTGTTTTACACGGAGAAGGACAGAATTAATCACATTACATGCCCTATTTAAGTGGAAATAAAAAATTTGCCTCTGTAATATGTGAAAAGTAAGGGGAAAAAAAGTTAACAAAATAACCATAATCTAATATCGCATTTGAAAAAGTCATAACTCAAATAAAAAGTTAAAGATCTTGACTAAAGTTTGAAGATGGCATTGAAAAACATGGGCACTCGAGAAGAAAAAAGTTGCAAAGAATATATTGAATTTATGTTAATTCAGTGCATCACAAGTGTCCAATTCGTGAAGGCATGCACTGTTCAGACAGGTAATCCTAAACTTGTTTTCCTTTTACTTTCTTTTTTAAAATTCTTTTCAGGTGATTTGGTCTGGACCATTCGTCTCATTCTCAAGTTGGACCTGATATTTGTCTAGAATCTCTTACCTTTGAGCCTATAAATTCACCGCCCCTCCTTCATTGGCACTTCAAAGTGCAAAAACGCAAAAAACATAGGGGAGAGAGAGATAGAGTTCATCGATACGACCTTCATTGATACTGCCCTTCAGTGCCTCCGCAGTAATTCAGGTATTAGGATGGGAGGCAACATAAGCAAGTTCAAGCCTCGGAAGGCGCGCCGGGACGATGCTTGGGATGGGGACTCCGTAAACTCGGAGAAAGTATACCCGAGCGACTATGACGAGTGCGGGTACGTTGCGGAGCCCGATATCAACGAGAAATCCACGGCCTTTATCATCCAATTCTACGAGACCCGAGTCATGGATCCGAACGTCAAGTGATTGCGATCAAGAATAGGCCGCCCCCCCTGCCGAATTGGCTTCAATTTAGAGTTGAATATGTTTGTTCAGAGTCTTTTTTACTCTCTGACTATTTGTTGTATCTTGTATATATATGTAGCCTAATACAAGTGCTGTCCTTTAATTAGTAGATTTGTATAAAAATCAATCTCTCAAGTGGTTCTTTGTTCATAGCTTTCTTCCACTTGCCTGCATTGTTATTGCTGCTCTGTAATAGCTATAATTGAAACACCCTCGTTTTACATTACTTCTCTTTTTGTCTTGCGGGAAAATATTCATCTTGTGTTTGTTTTTAGTCATATTTGTCCACTGGTGCAATTAGCGAGAGGGCAATGCTCGGACGCAACGCACAGACAGATCTGGGCTCAAGGGTTGCTTTTTATGCGTGTGGTTTTCTAAAAGTGCAGAAGAAAGTAAATTTGAAAACAAAATTCACCCCCTAAAAAGGAACCTAATCTTTTGCACACAACAGGAGTACGTCACGTATTAGTTTGTCAGAATATACCACTCGTAAACTTATTATGCAAATCAACCGTAAGTATTCCAGACACTATTTTGAACAACTAAGGACAAAATGAATCCCTTGAGCATCACCTAATTGTAAACGAAAGAGAAACGAAGGCGATGACATTAAAGCAAGGTGGCACATAAAACATGAGAATTCAACTCTTCTACTGAAGAGATGTTGCTTAGGCGTTTCGAAAGCGATACTTAACCACATCCACCATTTAATGTATAGGACCGAATTGAGCGAAGTGCATTTGTGATCTAATGCCTAAGTGGAAGGTAGCTTTTGGCGAGCCTTGGCTTTTGGGAAAGAGGAGGAGAGAGCTAATGAATTTATCTGTGTCTGGCACAATAATTTTTTATCCAGGTGTTATGCAAAACCTGTTAAACATAACGGATCAATTTTAGTGTAGAGAGAGAAAGCAAAATTTATTATGCAGATGAGTCTCGATATAGGTAGATATTATCTCTACAACATGAACAATTTTGTCCATCGCTTTCTTCCCAAAAGAAATTCTGTATGGAACAATACGAGTTTGCAAGGCGATTGGCGAGGGTTGATTTGAACACCGGCGAAATTCTAGGAGAATAAGTGCAAAAGCATGGCCTTATTGTTGTAACTCCTAGTCAAATCAAGTCACGAAAGGATCGTACTATAGTCTTACTGTTTGGCTCTAAAGAATCATACCATATGCTTCTTCCTCCTCTTTCCTTTACCCACTCCTTTTTTCACGGGCAGCCAATTTTGACTTTGATGTCTGAATTTTACACAGGCTTCCAAGCTAGTCGCACTTCAGAAAAGCAGAAGGTATCCTAGGTCTTAATTAAAAGTACGAGTTTTTCGTGAACTTCTGTCTACCCCATCATCCATGCAACTATTTTATGCAGGAGCAATTTGGGGCTTGATATTTGATTGCCTCGCTTCTCTCTTTCCACTACTCTAGCTTGATATTTCAAATGAGGAAAACCCCATTATTTTTCGCCACTCATCATCATTAGCCATTCTTTGCTTTTGCCTGTTGGTCGATCGGGAAAAGGAAAAAAATTGGGGAAGGCAGCTGCAAATGTTTTGCTAAGTCAAGCAAACATCCTGGAGATTCTTCCTAGTCCTTGATCCTCAAGTGGAATATAATTGTTCGCTCTGTGGGACGTTGTGCTGAGACACGGCAAGAATTATGCCAGGCTAAAGTGAGGAGAGAATAGACACGGGGTCCGTCTGTTTTGCCTTTCCATAAAGGCGGATGCAAAAATATGCAATGCCCACCATTGGATTTGGGCTCTTGAGTTGTTCTTTATGTATTCACCTTCTTTCTTGGATACTTCTTCAAGATTCTCTTAGGGATTCAGTCATGTTCCATCTTTTCTAAAACCGATGGTTTTAAATCCTCCAATGCCACATTCCACACTTTTTTTTTTGTATTTATTTAATTCGCTTCCCCACTTTGGAGTAGATTTTTTTTTTATAATGAAAAAACTTAGTTTAAATAGGTAAATCTGAATTTTATGAAAGACTTTTACTATATGGTTCAGATCAATTACTCCACTTGAAATGTTTGCTCTTAGTATAGTGGAAAAGTGGCTCTATGCCACAACTCTATTCCTAAATCACTAGACCAAACCAACCCTATGATATTTGGGACGGGTTGTCCTTTTTCCCTCCTTTTCAATCATTATAAAAAAAAAAAAACATTTTCTGTTCTCCCACTTGAATATCTTAAAAAGGCAAGTTCTCTGAGAGATTCTTTGGGTAAAAAATGGTTCATTCTTTTTAGCTTCCCCCTCTAGAACCCTTTCTTTAGTTGGAATACGGTTCAAATTCTCATATTTGAAGGACCAAAATATCTAGCATGATTAAAATAAAATTGCTGTCCTTTCCTCACTCTTCTCCCCCATTAACAACGGCTATAAAACCTCCTCTTTGATCGATCTTGTGTTTTAGTGTTGCTTCAAAGCTACAAAAATAAGGGGTCAAATCGAACATATTTCTGTTAAATACATTAAACGCCCTATCATTGCTTATATTCACACTATGCCTTTGAGTTCAATCATTCGGAGATTGTACAACTAAATTCACACATATTTCGGTCAAAAAAGGTCCCAGATGCCCTAAAGAATAAAAGGGATTCAAAACCCAGTTGATTCTTGCAATAAAGTCGTAAAGCTACCTATAAGTTAATCTAAAGCGGTTAAAGTTCAATCATTGGAAGGTTCCCCAGCTTTTTGGTAAAGAGAGCATCGCGTTGAATGTGCTGTTTTGCTCTTTTTTTTTTAATTAAAGCCCACCATTTATTCACGACAATGCAACCGGCATCAGAACCTGAATCATGGGATTTCAAGAGGAGGACGAGGAGGAATGGACAATATAGCGGATGACTCAGCTAGGGTGGACCTGAAGGGGAGAGAGACATAAGGCGGTGGATGGTGGTGAAGAGCTTTCAGAGAGTCTAAATCACCATTATTGCAGGGCTTGAAAGGTTTAAATTGGCTAATTAGAAAGTTGATAATTGAATTAATTATCATATAAAAAATTTACGATTGATTGTGTAATTTTATTAAAACATAGACATGGACACAATCCATCATGTTGATTAAGTGATAAGGGCTTGGTTTCAAATTTACTAGATTTGATCCATAAAATCTCTCACTTGGAGTACCTTTAAAGACCATGATTGCCAACTCAGTCTCATCCAAACGTAGTTGACAGTCAATTTGCATACATGCATTTGTAATTAGAGATTAGTAGAGTAAAAAATTTGAGCAATCTTATGTTATTAAAAGAAGCATTATATACTTGAATTGGCTGCACATGCTTTCTAATGCTCATCACGGCTACAGCTGGCCGAATACTCACCGAAAACAAACTTGAAAAATTGGGTAGCAAACCTCACATCAGCACTCATTTGCGTCCTCCCCTAATCAAGTAATACTTAGCAGAGATTGTGGGCGAATCTAGGCAATGATTGTGATTACAGCAATACAGCTGTATATTTGTAGTAAGTTTATACAAAAAGAAGATAAGTGCCCATAGGAAATTATACATCTTTTTGTCATTTTTTTTTTTTTTTTTTTTTTTTATGGTTGATAGTCAAAAGATACCTCTTAGAAATGAGAGCGCCGCGAATAATATCTTCCGTGATTTGCAGTACAAGCTGGGCTTACCAAATTAAGAACCCCCCCCTCTGTTGTATAACGAAGGACCCCATAGTACCCGGGCAAATACCAAAAATGGTGCACGCATGTTGCTGAAGATTTTTTAAACTTTTAATGAAGGTATTATTGTAATTTTAAATCCAAGAGAAATATATACATGAGATCCATTGATTAACATTCACTCATGGGTTTACAATGGATCTGCCGGTGTAGACTACGTACACAAGACAGGTTTCATTCTTTGTACTGTCGGATGCAAATAATTCAATAAAGATTCGGATGGAAAAATAATACATCTAACGCGTCAAGGGAAAAAAAAAAAAACAACAATTTAAGTAACTTGTCAAAAAAAAAAAAAAGCAGCTAAAGGAGGGCTTGATGGAGCGACACGTGTCCTCCGCAAAACCTTTCTTTAGGATGTCTTTTAGGGTGGAGAACATCTGGACCGCAAAAGGGTTTAACAAAGGCTTAGGCGCGTTTGGTTGTGTTTCGTTTAAAAATTGTTCAGGAACAGAAATAAAAAAGTATTTCTGTTCCGGGGAACAATTTTTGAACAAAAATACGCGTTTGGTAAACTTGTTCCGAATAAAAATAAACGAAACATGTTTGGTAAATTTGGATAATTTTTTTATTTCTTTTATTTTTTTCTATTTTTTCCTTTTTTTCTTTTTTTTCTTTTTTCTTGGCCGCGACCGGCGGCGAGGGCCGAGCTCGCCTGGGCCAAGGGAGGGCGCGGGCTCGCGGGCCACCGCCCGAGGCCGAGGCTCGCCGGCCGCCGGCGCGAGCTCGGCCTCGCCGGCCGGGCGAGCTCGAGGCCGGATCTGGGCGAGATCCGGAGCTCGCCCGTGCCGGTGCGAGGTCGGCCTCGCTTGATCCGGCGAGGCCGAGCCGCCCGCCGGCCCGGCCGGCGAGCCGCGGCCTCGCCGGGCCACCGCCGGGCGAGGCCGAGGCTCGCCGGCCGGGCGAGCTCGGGCCTCGCGGACCGGGCGAGATCGGGCTCGCCCCGGCCAAGCGGCGAGCCTCGGCCTCGCCGAGCCACTGCCAAGTCGGCGTCGCCGGCGGTGGCCGGCGAGGCCGAGGCTCGCGGCCGGGCGAGGCCGGCCTCGCCGGGCCGGACGGCGAGGCCCGCGCCGTGGTTGGGCGAGGCCGCCCGGCCCTTGTCGGCGGTGCCGGCCATGGCCGAGGCCGCGACCGGCCTGGCCATGAAAGAAGAACAAGAAAATAAAAGAAAAAAAAAAAAAAAGTGTTTCGATTTGTGTTAAATGAAACAAGAAACACAAAATTTGTGTTTCTTGTTTACTTTTTTGTTCTGGGAACAAAAAGAACAAAAAGGAACAGAAACACACAAACGCTGTTTCTGTTTTTTGTTCCAGGAACAAAAAAACAGAAAAAGTGTTTAAAAAAACAAAAAAAAGAAGTGCAAACAAACAGGCCCTTACTGACTTTCGGAGGAATAATTAGAACTCTCGTGATTTTAAAAAAATGAAATACCAAATAATTAGAAGCCTCAATTAATTAATGATTGCACTAGCTAATCCGTTCAAAGATGAGATTCCTAGTGCTTCTTTTTGACCACCTTCTCTACGGATCTTTTATCTACCGCTACCAAGTATTCTAAACACTTAAGTTATTAGGTGAATTATTGATTTATTATTGAAATATTATAACATTCTCCTTCACGCTTAGGTGAATTGGGGGAGGCAAATGAGGCCCAAAAATATTCGAATTTAGGATCTTTAGCTTTGATATCATATGAGATTTTGTAGAATCACTGTAATTATAATAATTATTAAATGAAGACGTCATTTTTATTTAAATATTATAACATAGAGAAAAAATACTCCAAATGCCATAACTTTTATCAATGCTCACTTGATTTTTATAATATTTTTTTCGATCACTTCAATGATATAACTTATAAAAGGAGCTCACTTGAGAGCCATATAATCTTTCAATTGATCTATTAAGTGCCATAAATTTTTAAAACGTTTACAACAAGTGCTATGCCACAGTTAAGTGATTAGTTGAAAGTTTTAACAGTCAAATGAATGTTTTTTTACAAGTTATGACACTCAAGTAGTCGAAAAGAGAAAGATTATGCGCTCAAATGAGCGTTGTATGAAAATTATAACACGTATAGTGTTCTTTTCCCAAATGTTGATATAATATTCTGCAAATTATTATATCATGAAGCTGTTAGCTAGGTGAAACTCTCTGCGAATGGTTTAATTCTCTCATATAGCTGAAACAAAAGAAAATCAGATTAATTTGTGGTGGACTACTCCAAAGGGTTAACGTAAAAGACAACAGTAGATATATGAAGAGCGATCTGCAAAGGCTAATGTACGAAATGATTAATACTTGTATTGTTCTATTCAGTCATTTTGTACACAGATTATGGACCTCCACACAGCCACAATAATGCATGGATAATAAATTAGAACTGAATTTGCGAAAAAAAAAATTAAAAATATAGAGGTTTTAACGAATAATATGACTCGAGAATGGAAAAGGGGGGATTCCATGGATGAGAAGAAGGTCACGGGACGCTTCCCCAGGATTAATTGGACAATAAGTCTTCAACTACACAAAAGAGGGGAGAAGACATCTTTCTTGAAAAGCATCCTTTAGCCGCGTTGTAGTGGAATATTAATCTTTTTGCTCGTTTCACATGTAATTTATAGAATTTCTCACACAGCATGCCTTACTTAGGCGGAGTTAAAAAAAAAAAAAAAGCCTCTGCAAAATGTGAAAAGTAAGGGGAAAAAAGGTTCGCAAAATAATCATAATTGGAGCACTTACATCTTCTGAAAATCAAATTTGAGAAAGTCATAATTCGACCCAAAAATTAAAAATCGTGACTAAATTTCAGAAAAATGATTACAGTAAAATTTAGGAAACTGAGAAGGAAATTTATAAAAGAATACATTGAATTTATGCAATTTCAGTGTATTATGACGGATTCTTGATTCCAATTTGTGGAGACAAGCATTGTTCCACGTGTATAATTGCACATTATATTAGTAAGTTTGGATATGTAGTTCTAAATTTTTTTGCGGTCTGTATCAAACCTTTTTCAGGTCATTAGCTCTGGACCGTGGTCTCATTTTCAAGTGGACCTGATATTTGTCCGGATTCTCTACTCCTTGAACCTACTATAAATTGACTTGCCCTCCTTCATTGGTATTTCAAACTGCAAAAACCAAGAAAACATAGAGAGAGCGAGCCAGCAAGCGAGAGAAGAGAGAGAGAGAGAGAGAGAGAGAGAGAGAGAGAGAGAGAGAGAGAGAGAGAGAGAGTTAATTTCTACTGCCGTTCAGTGCCTTGGCGGTAATTTCCGCCAGCTTTGCCCAAACAACAGCAGTTTGAAAGAAGTCCTATGGGTAGCAACAACAGGCAGAAGAAATCTTCATCTTCCTCCTCTCTCAAGAGCTTGTTCAAGCCTCAGAGGGCACGACGGGACACCGCTACGGAGGTGGACTCCAGTAGCTCCAAGAAAATATATCCAAGCGACTATGACAAGGGCCGATATATCGCGGAGCCCGGCATCGACAAGAAAGCCACGGTCTTCATCGCCAAATTCCACAAGATCCGAGTCTTGGAGCCCGAGCACCAAGTGATCGTGGTCTAGCATAGGCCGCCCTATGCAGAATTGGCTTCTATTTAGAGTTTCATATGCTTGTTCAGTGTCTTCCTAACTCTTTGGACTATCTCTTCTCTATCTTGTACATATAAGTAGCAATAAGATAATATGTCATTTGTTTATATTGGTGGATTATCAATAGGACATATTTCAATGCGTCATCATTACGTGCACATCACATATCATGCATCATATGTCATAACTAGAATTTAGGTCCATATACATTTCATGTTTAAACCAGTGCACCTTGATTTTTAAGATTCATATAATGTTAGGATAATTTTCCTTTAATAAAACAAAAAAAGGAACAAAAAAAAGTTATTTAGATCATATAGATTTCATAATATGCACGCCATATGTTGCGCTTTAGTTAGTGAGTCATATGTTTTAGGTTTAATGTCTAAGTATTCCCATAATGTAGTTTTTTTTTAATAAAAAAAATGCCAATATATATTAATCGATCTTATTCTATTCATATTCTAACTCTCACTCTCAGACCTTTGTTTAGCCCCCTTGTAGGGCATGGGAGTCAAAACCCACACTTGCAAGTAAATTGTTCCTACCTCAACCACCCCAAGAAGGTAGGGATTCAAATCCCCCCCCCCCCAATTCATGTTGGAAGGGTAGCCATTAGAGCAAACCAAATGCCAAAAGATCAATGTTGCATCATTATGTCACTTTCTCTTCAACAACAATTATTAAGACATTTTTTTAAAAAGGAAAACACAAAGGTCATTTACTTGGTTAGTTAATAGAGTTAATTCATAATTAATCATGTCATTATTATTTAGTATAGGTTGCATATATATATATATAGAGATATAGATAGAGAGAGAGAGAGAGAGAGAGAGAGAGAGAGAGAGAGAGAGAGAGAGAGAAGATGATTTATCGGAGCTGCACTATTTTAAAAAGAAAAATCATAAAAGGAACATACACGCATGGAATTACCAAGTCCTCGGATCCATATTATGTAGCACATGCATATTTGGGATCATGTAAATTAGAAATTAGATTGCACACATATTGTGAATGTTCAAGTTATATAATATAAATTGCATCACACATGCCATTAAAATAAAAATCATGCATATTAAATTTAGATTAAGACTGCATATAATTAACATTTTAAAAAAATAATATAAAAATTAGGTGTTATGTCATTTAGAATCATGTTTAGGGCATGCATGTTTAGTCAACATTTTTGCAGTTTTTTTTTTTAAAGGGTAAACCTTAATAAGTTGTAGTTTATTCTACTTAATGTTAGTTATAATTTCTTACAATCTATTGCTTCGGTTTATTGAATGTTATTTTATTGATTGTGCACCTGCATGACCACCATTTGCATGTTAATAGGTTTGGTTAAAATTAATCACAACCGCTTGCAAAATATTTTTAAAATTAAAATTGAAAAGGTACCAAAGAGGCGTTAAATTAATCCAGCATAACCATGTCCTCGACCTATTGAATCTCTAGTTCGCAAAAAGTAAAGTATTCTCCCATCTTTACTTGAGTTTCTAATCAACCCTAATTGGTTAGTGGCGGCTCCAAATTGAGTAGAATTGCATGTTTAAATGGATTAATTTCTTAGTGTCAAGTTGTGATTGGTAGGACTTGGGAAGGTCTACGCTAAGTCTTCGGACTTAGTAATCCATTGCTTTCTTTTAGGTATTTCACCTTTGGGAAAGTCACAATAATCATCAAACTTGATTCTATCACAACTAACTGATTGTTAATTCCTTGAAAATAATTTAAATGATTAGTTAAACGAGTACTATCTTGATATCTCAAAGCCATAATTTGTTTTATTATAAATAACTTATTATTCCTAGTTTTTTTAACATATAATTATTTGAACTTATCCCACAAATTGCAAGCATATGTTTTCTCAATGAAATGGTTCAAAACATTATCATCCACCCACTGCCTAATATAACCACACACTTGATGATGAAATATAGACCATATAGCATTAGTTTTATTCTCCGAATTCTCTTCAGCCATAGACAAAAATTACTTAAAGGCATGAACTGGCATATGCATCAACAATATTCGACAAAAATTACTTGAAAGAACTAAATTGGCTCAAAGTCAAAAGATTTAATACTAAATTGGTACAATTTAAAGATTTAAGACTAAATTGACACTAATACAATAGATGAATTGTTTTAATTTTGACCCTTTATAATATGGGTGTCAATCATATAGAGGAAGTAAATTTAAGATGTAAAATTTGCATTGTAAACATAGAGGATCTTAATCTTTAGCATTCCCAAAGAGTTTGTCTCACATCATTTGATCACAATATATCACTCCAAACTTACTTTGCAAATCACTTGCTGTTATTTTGAGTGAAACTAATGACAAAATGAATTCCTTTGAGCATCGTAATCGTAAACAATAGAGAAAGAGAGGTCATGACATTGAGCAAGGTAACACTTAAAACATGAGAATTCAACATTTTTGTTAGAAAGAGATTTGCTAAGGGGTTTCAAGAGCAATACTTAATCGTGTCAACAATTCATGCACAAGACTGAATTGTGAGAAGTGCATTATATTTGATAATCTATTGCCACATGTATATATACATGTACATAAACATGTATATATATGTAAAAAGTGAAGTTATTTTAATAAAGATAGAAAAATATATATAATTTGATTTATTTTTGGAAATAAATTTAAAATGGTGTAAAAGAGGAGGAATTTTTTAGATTTTATATCCATGAAAGGTTCATGGAATGACACAATTGTGTTGTTCACCGATTTAAATTGATTACCATTTGTCCATTCCTTGGCAATAATTGTTTTATAGGAAGCATTGGCTTCTCATCAAATTTTTGAGCAAAATTTTGAGGATGAAGTACGCCTTAAGTACCTTTTATGATAATCTAAAATTAGATGGTTCAACATAACAATAAGGGGGTGCATGATAACCAAAATTTATGTTCCAGAAATAATTTTTTTATTATAGACTTGTTTCGGAATAAAACCTGTTTGATAAACTTACTCAGTTTTTCTATTTTTGAAATAGATTTCTATTCCATAAATTGATTTGGAAGAGAAATCAGAAATAATTTCTCTCACTAATAACTAATTTTGATGAGTCCTCCCTCATCTCCTCTACGTCTTTGCCTCCTCCTCCTCCTCCTCCTCGTCCTCCCTCCTCCTCCGTCTCTCCTCATTTTATTAAAAATAAAAATAAATAAAAATAAATAAATTCATTTTATTCATTTAAACATAAAAATAAATTTATTGAAGATTTATTAAAAATAAAAAAAATTATTTTTATTTATCATTTTATTTTTAGTTTATTAAAAATAAATTTATTTAATTTATTTAAAATAATTTATTTATGATAAATAAAAATAAAAAAAATTTTATTAAAAATAAATTTAATAAATTTATTTTTATTTGCCTCGAGTGTTTTGCCAAATAAATTTATTTTTATTCATTTTTAAAATAAATTTATTCATAAAATAAAATAAAATAGAACAAATAAAATAAATTTTTTTTTAAGGATATTTTTATTTTAAAATAAAATGATATTTTTATTTTATTTTTTATGATTTATTTTATTTTATTTTATTTTATTTTATTCTTTATTTTTTTGTTACTAAATCATTTTATTTTTATTTTTTATATTAAAGGTCATCGGTTGTCGCCACCGCCGTTTGAAAGGAAGAAAATTTGTGTCGTTATCAAACGAATTTCTATTTTTAGAGTAGAAATTTTGTATCGTTATCAAATGATTATTTTTGCTTAGAAACTTTTTTAGAAATAGATATAAAAAAAATCTATTTTTGTTCCAGAAACTATTTCTGGAACAAAATGGTTGTCATGCGCGCCCTAAGAAATACAATAATAGTGATATGCAAAAATAATGTTCTAAATAATTCATACTTGTATTATTCTACCATCCTATCATATAGTACATCGATTATGTTAAATGTGATCGAGTATGGACACGTACAGGAGTTAAACGAATGATGTGACTCTAGAAGGGAAGAAGGGAGTCCATGGACATAAGTCTTCCACCACCGGTGGCTGTTTTGGTCAACTACAAAAAAGAGAGGACATATATTTGTTGAAAAAGCATCCAATTGTTCTTTTCCCAGCACATACTTATTTTTATTTCTCTTTTGCTTGTTTTACATGTAGAATGACATAATTAGTCACATTACATGCCCTATTTAAGTGAAAATAAAAAATAAAAAATTGCTTCGACAATATGTAAAAAGTTGTTGACGCCTTAATTTTATTTAGGTTTATTTTACTAATTAAATTTTTATTTATTTCGGATAAATAAGATAATTAATAAACAAATAACAAAAACAACAAAAAAACAAAGCAAAAAAAAAAAAAAAAAAAGCAAAAAACAAATCAAAGCCCAACCCAACCCCATTTTTTTTTTTCCTTCTCTTCCCCCACCGCGTGGCCCCTATGGCCCATTTTCCTTCACCCCCGGCCCAGCCCCTTTCTCTCTTCTTCTTCTTCTTCCTCCTTCCCTTTCCTTCGGCCCGCGAGGGAGGTCGACATGCGAAGGACGGCCTACAGCTGAGGAGTGTAGGGCAACGTCGGCCGGAGTGGATAAGATCACAGGCGCCATTAATGTTGAGCAAGCTTCATTGGAAAGCTCGATGGGACACTGGTTCAGCCGAGCGGAACCGGTGGGCAAGTCGAATGCCGGTGGCCGAGGCCCTTCGTCGACCGGATTTCCTTCACCTATAAATAGGTCGCCATAAGCATCGTCGGAGGGGGGTGGCAAGCTCGGAGATCTTTCACTGAGAGACATCAGGAAAGATCAAAGGGCGAGCACAAGGGAGAACTCGAGTCGCAAGCTTAGCCCGCCCTCCACTGAGAGACTTTAGGGAAGGCCAGCGATGAGCGAGTTCAAGAGGGACAGATCTGGCCGGTGGAGGCTCAGATCTGGCCGGAGTGAGAGAAAATCGAGGCCAAGCGAGGTCAACCGGAGGAGTGAGGTTCTGTTGCTGCTAGTCCCCATCCCGACATCGCACCGCGACTAACCCGCCAACGCCACACCGGATCCGAGAGTCGAGGGATTGCCGCCGCTGCCCTGTCGTCGTCACCACCACCATTCACCGCCACCAGGTATCCACTGCCTCCGGTTACGTAGCCGTTGTCGCCCCCCTCTCTTGAAACCCATCCATCTACGGATCTCGACCTCAGTAAATCAAGGTCTTCGTCGCGTCTCCTATTGCCATGCTATGAGCCCCGTTGTCTATCTAGTTGAGTGGCCAGCCACCGTCTTCATCGTCACCGTAGCCGCCGTAGCCGTCGTCGCCATAGCGCCTCCATTCCCCCCCTTTGGCGCCGCAGATTCGCCAACCCTAGCGTTCGCGATTCCCCGAGTCATGAAGCGGATCCGGGTCTTGAAAATTGGGTAGGGTTTGCGATTTTGGGGCGGCTAGGAAGACGGGTCGCAAGTCGGAGCCGGGTCGGGTAGGGTTTCGCCGGGGGAGCGGGTTTCCGGGTCGGGGTCGTCGGGTCGGGCCGGGCGTCTCCAAGCACTCGACCACGACGCTCTTTCAATTTTAAAAAAAAAAATGCAAAAAAATCTGAGTCGGGCCCGCTCGTTCGGGTCGTCGGCTCGGGTCGACACAACCCGTGGATTCGACTCGGGTCGGTTTTTATTTTAAATAATATTTTAAATAAATAAATAATAATAAATAATTTATTTTCAAAAAAAATCCAAAATATAATTTATTTTTGAAAAATATTAAAAAATATTTTAATTTCCAAAATATCGAAAAATAATAAAAAATAATAAAAAAATTTTATTTTCACAAAAAATAAAAATATTTCATATTTTCCAAAAAATGCCAAAAATCCAAAAAAAAGCCAAAAATTCATGAAAAATTAAAAAAAATGTGGTTTTAAAGCCAAATATTTTATCCCTTAATCGTTTTAAAGAAAAAAAAGAAAAAAATCATGAGGGCCGCTCTTGAAATTTTAGAAATGTGGTTCTTTTCCAATATCAAAGGATTCGGGCACCTCATGCAAATATTTGAAATCAATGAATTCAAACACCCATTGCAAAAGTTTCAAAGCTTGGAAAAATACTCTTCCAACGAGGAATATTCTCGATGAATTAACTTATTAAGAAACCATGTCCCCAAGACATTCCTATGGCGAGCTAAGTGGTTCATGGCAGGAGAGGCACATTTTGCGCTTAATTATTACAATCCCATCCCATTGCTAGGCCCCTCTGGAGCTACTTCATACTATCCATATAGGGTGGCTCGTCGACATGGGTCCTCCAAGAAATCCCGCCACCACTCAAATCAGGATTGTTCCGAATCATTTTCACCCGTATAGACTACAACTACTTGGAGGAGATCCGCATAATTCAAAACGCATGGAGTAGATGTTACACTGAAAAGATTTTCGTAACTAGAAGGTTAAAGGGACAAGAAAAAGATCATCATGCATCCACATTCTACATCCTTAATCATATAATTCTCGAGGAGCTGCAACCAATAATCCCTCATGTAGTTGATAAACTTACCCTGCAAGGGTGAATCGAATCTCTTGAAAAGAGCTTGGAGACAAGCAAGAGACATGTATTGAAGCTAGTACGAAGAAGCAAGCAGCTCCACAAGACTGAAACTTCCCATCGCATATAAAATGGACAGCAAGACTTTTGATGTGAATATTTCTAATGTGAATATCTAGGGTCATTCTGACTTGTGTAAAAAGCCCTTTCGGCATTGTATAAATCTCATGTTAATAAATAAGAATGACTCGACCCTTACTATGAGCCAGTTTTCCATGTGTTTCCCTTGTTTACATTTTCTCCATTTTTTGTGTTGACAGGTAATCACATCATAGTTGTATTTGCCAAATCCAAAAGCTAGAATGGCTGAAGAAAATGTACCAAGCCGTGTCGAGATTATGGAAAGTGAAATGAAGCAAGTCTTCAATGTGCTTCAACAACTCTCAAGGCAGATAAATTCCATCCAAGGAAAATTGGCTCCTACCCAGCCTCAATCGAAGTATTGTTACCACAATCGTCTACCCAAGGTGATCAAGGAAAAGATACTGATGATAACATTACCGCAAATACTCAGTCTACTAAGCCCGTCACTGACGAAGAAGCCAAGGAGTTTTTGGCCGTAGTTAAGGCTAGCGAATATAATGTGGTGGAACAGTTACGAAAATCACCAGCACAGATTTCTCTACTGGAATTGCTTTAGACATCTATCAAGCACCAGAAATCCCTCATGAAAATATTAAGTGAAGTACATGTCCCTAAAACGATTGAGCATGACAAACTCGAAGAATTTGTTAGTACCATCCTTCTAAAGGATCAAATGACATTTTCTGATGAAGAAATTCCTGAGGGTAGAGGACACACCAAGGGCCTCTACATATCAGTCAAGTACAATGCATCTCACGTTGCTCGAGTACCGATTGACAATGGATATGCTCTTAACATATGTCCACTAGCGACACTCGCGCCTTAAAATAGAGAGATCATGGATCCAAGTACCCAAGACTTTTGTTCGAGCATTCGATGGAACAAAAAAGGAAACAAAGGGAGAGATCGAGCTCGACATTCAAATTGGCCCAACCATATTCAAAATTTTGTTCCAGGTGATGGATATCCCCATTGCATTTAATTTCCTCTTAGGGCGCCCATGGATCCACGTTGCAAGAGCAGTACCTTCGAGCCTCCACCAAAGTGTGAAGTTCGTGGTTGGAGGAGAATTGATCACGGTTCGAGAAGAAGAAGATCACCGCATCTACCGTAAGACGGCCATCCCTTATGTTGAACCTAGTGACAAAAGCGAAGCTAGCTATTAATCGTTCGAGCCCATGTCTACTATACACGAAACTCGAGGGACTTTGCCCCTCGTCCCCGAGGTATCAAGCGCTACAATCATGGTAGGAAAAATCATGGTTGGACACGGTTTCATTCCAAGACAAGGACTTGGTAGGAGAGGTCAAGGCATCTGTCAGCCTATTAAAGCCTTGAGGAGACCCTATACTATCGGTTTAGGATATTCCCCAGATAAAAAAGCAAAGAAAAAAGTCGGCCTTATATATCCCCGTCTCGAGGAAACTTTCCCAGGCCCAACCAAGATGATGCATGAGGAAGAAGAAGTGAATATTTTAAAATGGTTCAACCCCGAAAGCGTGAAATTGCCCATAATCCAAGAAAACACAACTTGGCCCTCACTTAAGAAAGAGGGGCCAGATGATGTGACCTCCATGTTCGGGGACATTTTCATAGGTGCCATTGAGGAAGAGCAGTTAGAAGAGACAAGCGATAACTTCTCGTTCATCCAGCTTCAACACCAAGTCGAAGAATTACGCGAGACTATACATCATTTGACAGAAAACTTCGCTCAAACTACCCGTGCATTCCGCTCTCGTCACAATGAGGAGCTGGTAGTAAATGAAGAAGACCCTACTAACACAACTTGGCGAAGGGCACGGCTACCCTTATCCCCAAGAAGCACACGGTCATATTCGCATCTTCCTAAATCAATGGCCATTATTTTCCCATCCTCCTAGAGTAAGGGATAATCGGCAGGGAACTGAATCATCCTACCCCCAAGTACTTCCTCGATTATGATCCATCCAAGCAATGTGATTACCATTTAGGGGAATTAGGACACTCGCTAGATGACTGCACCATCCTGAGAGACAAGGTTCAAGATCTTTTGGATGTTGGGGTATTCACGTTCTGCTCTCCATGGCTGTGTTTTGGCAAGGATCACCTCCTCGTGGTACCCAACACCCGTACCATGTTCCCTGAGCATGCTAATGAGGCGCATAAAGGAAAGGCAATCATAGACACTTTGGGCCAACCAAGTGGTAAATTTGACTACTATGTCAATTATTCAATTCCCCAAAGTTTCTATGATCATCATCACAACATCGTCCCTGATGGATGGGGAGACATGGATGATCTGAAATCCACAAAGCTGGGAGCACAAGGAGACGTGGTTGGCAACTGGTATGAAGACTTCTTCGTGGGCACTATCAACGAAGTACCGTCAAGGGAAATGGGTGCAGACCCGCTCGAGTAGAATCATTTTTAATTCCTCTGCATACTCCCCTACGTGGGAGCCTGTACATATTTCTTAAAGTCTGGCTTGTTTTGTTTTCAACATCAGTTCCACTTAAGAAACTATTTTTTGAAATCACCGTGTAAATCCGTCTACTAATAAATAAAGTTGAAAACATTTTGAGGGCATGAGGAGACACACCAAACCGGTCCATTGATGATAGCCAGCCGTCAAATGAAAGAAGAAATCTGAGGCCCGGGTCTCCTCATGTTTCCTTGTCTTTAATCTTTAAAAACAAATTTATCACCTTTTCAAAAGAAAGAAACATGCATGCTACTAACTTTATTTGTTCCCTTAACCTATCTACTCTATGACACAGGAATAATCTAGCGGCAGGTGAGGGTATGGGAACGGTCCAGACCAACACCGTAAGTAGCCATGATAGCAATTATGATGATTCAGATGATGATTTTGATGATTCCGACGAAATTCAACGGAATTGGAAGCGCCACGAAGAAACAAGGCCCCCTACTACTGAAGACATCGTCATTGTCAATTTAGGCAGCATAGAAGATCCAAGAGAGATAAAGATTGGCGCGAACCTTCCTAAAAAAGAAGCTGCAAGCTTAATTGCCCTCCTAAAAAGGTATCGAGACGTATTCGCATGGTCATATGCCGATATGCTAGGCCTCGATCCAATGATCGTGGAGCATAGCTTGCCAACCAACCCTAATGTGGCCCCCAAAAAGCAGCGGCTAAGAAGAGCTAAGCCTGAAATGTCAAAAAAAGATTGAAGAAGAAGTAATGAAGCTCCTGGAAGTAGGCCTCCTCGAAGTCTCGCAATATCCTAGTTGGGTAGCAAACATTGTACCGGTGAAGAAGAAAGATGGTCGAATCAGAATTTGTGTCGACTACCGCGATTTGAACAAAGCAAGCTCAAAGGATGATTTCCCGCTACCTCACATAGATGTTCTTGTGGATAGTACTACTGGATTCAAACTTTTCTCTTTCATGGATGGGTTCTCAAGATACAACCAAATAAAAATGAAGGAGGAAGACAAGGAAAAGACGGCATTCATTACTCCATGGGGGACTTTTCACTATAAGGTCATGCCTTTTGGCCTAAAGAATGCTGGAGCAACTTACCAACATGCCATGGTCACCCTTTTCCATGACATGATGCACAAGAAAATTGAAGTATATGTCGATGACATGATTGCCAAAACCAGACATAGAGAAGATCATGTGAAGACCTTGGAAAAATTATTCAATCGACTTCGCCAATTCAAGTTGCGCTTGAACCCAACAAAATGTGTGTTCGGGGCAACTTCTAGCAAATTACTTGGATTCATTGTGAGCTGTGAAGGGATAGAAGTGGACCCGTCAAAAACTAAAGCGATATTTGAGATGCCTCCTCCCTCGATCTGTAAAAGAAGTTTGGAGTCTCCTGGGAAGATTAAATTACATTGCGCGATTCATTTCCCAGCTTTCCGAAACTGCAAAACCTTTCTTTAAACTTCTCAAGAAAGATGCACAAATCAAATGGGATGATGACTGCCAATTGGCGTTTGAACATTTAAAGCAGTACCTTATGAAACCCCCGGTTTTAATACCCCCGACTCCAGGACACCCTTTGACCCTCTACCTTACCATTAACAATGAATCCCTAGGTGCAATGTTGGCACAGAAAGGACCCCATGATAGGAAGGAGTGAGCCATTTACTATTTGAGTAAAAAGTTCACCACGTCGGAACAAAACTACTCCAAGTCAGAAAAAACATGCACTGCATTGGTATGGGTGTTGCACAGACTCCGACAGTATACCTTGCATTACCAGACATTCCTTGTAACTGAGAATGACCCAATCAAGCCTTGGTAGGAAAAATGGCCAAATGGCAAATCCTAATCTCAGAATTCGACATCCAGGTGATGTCGCAAAAATCAGTTAAAGGTCGAGTGATTGCTGATATGTTAGCAGATTGCCCTAAAGAAGTATGCGATGATCATTCCCCAAACGACCGAATTTCAACAGTAGAAGAGGACACATGAATTATGTTCTTTCACGGAGCTGTAAATTTGTCAGGTTCAGGCACCGGGGTGGTCTTGATATCCCCAAATGGGTAACATTATCCTATGGCTGCAAAATTGATGTTTCCATGCACCAATAATATAACCGAATATGAAGCATGCATTCTCGGCCTACAAGCGGCTATTAGAATGGAAGTGTCAAAACTAAAAGTGTTCGGTGACTCCACCTTAATTATCCTCCAGACTGTGGGCAAATGGAAGACAAGAGACGCCAAACTAGTGCCTTATCACGACTACTTGGAAGAATTGGTAGGAGAATTCTAGGACATCTCATTTGAATACCTACCTAGAATTCATAACCAATTTGTTGATGCACTAGCAACACTATCATCTATGTTGCAAGTAACAAAGGGGTTAGAAGTAGAGCCTTTGAAGATTGAAGTCCTGACAAGACAGGCCCATTGCATGACTATAATTGAAGAACCCGACGAGAAACCCTGATATTATGACATCATGAAATACGTCCAGAAGCAAGAATTTCCTAAAGAAAGCACTCCCTCTGACCGAAAATACGTGATGAAAATGGCTTCGAGGTTCTTCGTCAGCGGTGAAAATTTGTACAAAATATCATATAACTCAGTCTTGCTAAGGTGTGTGGATGCAAATGAAGCCACACAAATAATGCAAGAAATACATGGGGGAGTATGTGGCCCTCACATGAATGGACGTATGTTGGCCAAGAAAACAATGAGATTGGGTTATTACTGGTTCCCTTTAGAGAGTAATTGTGTTCAGCATGTGCGAAACTGTCATCGTTGTCAGATTCACGGGAACAAGATAAATGTCCCTCCAACTGAATTGTATCAGTTATCTGAGCCGTGGCCATTTTCAATGTGGGGTATTGATGTAATTAGCCCAATCAATCCGAAGGCATGAAATGGGCACCGGTTCATTTTGGTCACAATTGACTACTTCTCAAAATGGATTGAGGCTGCATCCTATACAAGCGTAACTGCACGAAACGTTATGAAATTCATCAAACGTGACATAATCGCCCGTTATGGCGTACCGGAAGCTATCGTCACCGACAATGGATCAAACTTGAACAACAAGTTGATTGATCAATTGTTTTCTGAGTTCAAAATCCAACATCTGAACTCGTCCCCTTATCGTCCACAAATGAATGGAGCCGTGGAAGCCGCCAACAAGAACATCAAGAGAATCATATCCAAGACAGTTGAAAACTACCGTGACTGGCATGAGAGGTTACCCTTCGCACTAACAGCATATCAAACTTCGATTCGAACTTCCAGTGGGGCAACGCCTTTTTCCTTGGTTTACGGCATGGAGGCGGTTTTGCCTATAAAAGTAGAAATCCCTTCCTTTTGGATTTTATCCCGGCGGGATTGTCCAAGGAAGAATGGACACAACAAAGGCTTGAGCAACTGAATATGATCGAACAAAAAACGACCGAAAGCCCTCTATCATGGCTCGACCAGAGGGTAGCTCGATCGTTCAATCAAAAGGTGCGACCCGAGCACTTTGAGGTAAATGGGCTAGTATTAAGAAAGACACTACCAATCTTTCCAGAGCTTGGAGGCAAGTTTGCCCCAAATTACAAGGGTCCCTATGTAATAAAGAAGATACTTCCCGGAGAAGCCCTGATTCTGACTGAGATGGATGGGAGAGAATTTTCTAAACCAATTAATTCCGATGCTATGAAAAAGTACTACCCTTGAAAGATGTTCATTGTCTGGCATTGCCAAGCATTTTTATCATAATGAAAATGCCTATGCACCTTTATATATGAGTGATGTGTTTACACCATCATAAAAAACGTGTGTTTGGGTTGACTCAATGAAGAAAAATGAATGGTAATCATCAGCATTTAAGGAAGTGTCGAAAATCAAATAGCAAACTCGATGGCATAACTTAAGCAAATCGACATTACCCAAGCAAACGCGTAAGAGTAATTCATGTCAATTTCACCCAGGTCAGTGTAAAGGACACATCATTCAGGAACCAATCTAGTTAAAAGAAATCTTTTGTCCCAATCAACAATCTTCGAATCTGGAGGCCTCACTTCTTGTTCCAGACACGTGCTCTTGCAAGAAGTAATTATCATCGAAGAATTTGAAGTTTTGATTGTCCATCTCAAATTCCATAAAAGCTTGAGGTACATGACTTTGCCTAACGCTGCTATAATCAAAGGCGGAAGGAAAAATTCCACAAAAGGAAAGCATTGAAAATCAATCAACGACCAGCAATTATGCATATGTGGCCACAAGTAGGAAAGGCCAGTCGAAGGAAGCATTGAAATGTAAAAAAGGGCCATTAGCAACTTCCCTAAGAGTCAGCACAAATAAACTCTGGGAGAAAGGTAACTTGGCATCATTTCTAACACTCACTCTCTGAACTCATATTGACAGGAGGCATTGGGATTCAAGAGCCAGATTAAATGGTTAAATAAAGCAAACCAAGTGATCCAAGCCCGGGGCAAAAACAAAGACGTTTGATCAAATTATCAACCCTCAGCTGATCATTCATGTGTCATATCTCTAATCAATAGGGACAACCATCGACACTCCTTTGTGAATAACCCTTTTAATGTTCAAACTTAACAATACTATTTTGTTGACCCTTAAAGCTACCAAGAATGTCTTTTTGAGTCAAAACCATTCATTTGTTCTGAGAGTACAAACTCCATCACATTTAAAATATTGCATGCCTTTTTCCAAATGGATTTTGCATGATGATTTTTGTCTGTCTAAATCATTGATTCCATTGAGAATTATTAGAATAGACAACTAAGTGAAGAATACAAAATTAATTGAGCATGCTGGATGAGGTACGTCATAATGATGAAAGGTAAGCCATATTCTACACACAATCCCCCATCTATACACTTGTGAAATGAGTGCAGAAGATTCCATGACTGCAGGGTAAAGAGTCCTCTCGCGAATGGTACGATAACCAAAATAGTGAGAGACATTCCAACACTCACCCCATTGAGCCCCATACACTAATGAAATTTCTGTCCTACCCCCGTTAAGAACCACCCCACACTGGGACAAGTCAAAAGCAAGTCAGTATCACAAGGTGATAAGAGAGATAGAAATTTTCTTGCTTGCACTTGCATCAATCTTTGAGTATCTTTATTGCATATGAACACTCGCGTTAATTTAAGTGCCCTAAAGTCATGAAGAACAATTCTTTCTTTACACATTTGTATCCATTATACAACTCAATTGAGTCTGTAATTTCACCATCACATGAAAGCAAAACGGAAGTTACTGCCATTTAAGCAGCATAGCTCGGAGCGCTAGCTGAAGACGAAGACTCAAGAGTCTAACAACAGTGTCGTGATTGAACTTGCCTAGGCTAGTTCCTCTAACGACAAGAATGAAAAACATGGGCATAAAAAAACAGTGTACCTGGTAAAAGTAAGGTCAATGCCCATAAATGAAGAACTGGAATAAAAAATAGGGGTATAAAAAAGTAGTGTCATTGGTAAAAGCAAGGTCAATGCCCCCAAAAAAAAAATACATCCAAGAAAAAGTTGTTGTTGTGGTCTATAGAACCTCCATCTGATAAAAAAGACTAGTGATAAATGCCAAGACAGTCACCAACTCTCACCCTCTTACATGTGAGCCAAGTCTACGTCACATTCCCATTATAAAAGTCTCTTTAGACTAGGGGCACTTTAATTAACGTAGGATTTCGTATGTGCATAAGCATCGCTCGAAGAAGTACGAGCAAGATTACTCTATCTCTTTTCGTAGGGTTCTTGACTTGTAAACCCTAAGACGATCGTGCAGCATTTTTGTCCATGGGCTTCGACCTCGATGGTCCCCTTTGATGAGCCACTAACCAAGACTTCATCGCAGTTTCAACAAAGACCTCTCACATTGGTAAAATCGTACTGTTTGCAAGAATACTCGAACCCCTGTTGACATGATGACAATGAGATAGTGTGGTCCTTATAAATCTTGCATCAATGGTTATGATAGCCTTCTCCATGAGAGTGAGCTAAAAGTCCCTTCAGACTGAAAGTCCCTCATCTGGCATGCTCAAGACATCTATATTCTAAATGAAGGTTTTCTTTCAAAATCTTCCCCAGTGGAAATCAAATGATGCAAGACTGACAAAATTATCATGCATGAATCTCATTTGAACTCATGAATTTACAGCATATACAATCATGTGTGCATATTGTGCAAATAGCAGATATACTCTCAGAGATCAGAGATATTGCCAGGTAAGCACATCATAATCCCCATTTGTCTTAAAGTACCTACCACTGTCCAGGTACTCTCTTCTTGACACTCGACCTATTCGAGTCGTCCCTTGAGTTTGGGTGCTTGCAGCTATCTAAGTATCCCATTGTCTTTAAGTACCCACCACTTGCCGAGTACTCCCTTTTATCGACACTCGCCCCGTTCGAGTTGTCCCCAGAGTATTGATATTTGTGACTGTCCAGGTATCCCTATTGTCTTTGAATACCGGCCACCGTTCGAATGCTCCATTTTCTTGACACTTGACCTGTTCGAGTTGTCATCAAAGTATTGATACTTGTGACTGACCAAGTATCTCTTGGAGTACCTACTACTGTCTAGGTATCCCCATATCGTCAAGTACTCACCATTGTCCAGGTATTTCCTTTTTCATAACACTCAACTTGCCCGAGTTGTCCCCAAATAATAGCAGTTGTTCAAGCATTCTACTACTTTGTGTGCCTGCGCCTATCCAGGTATGCTTTCTTACACTTGGACCAACTGAGTGGTCCCAAATCGTATCATTAAATACTTGTGTTCACCCAAGTATTCTAGTACTTTGTACACCTATGGCTACCTAGGTGTTCCACCCTTTTTAAGTGCCTGCAGCAATCCAGGTAAAACTCATACCACATTCAAGTTTATAATACCAGGAGGTGAGAGACCTTCATGAATATGCAAGGCACGTCCTCGATATTCCAACTACCATGAGGTGAAAGACCTTCACAAATATCTCAGTTATGCCCTCGATATTCCCAATTACCAAGAGGTGAGAGACCTTCACGAATATCTCAGGTACGCCCTTGATATTCCCAATTACCAGGAGGTGAGAAACCTTCACGAATACCTCAGGTACGCCTTCGATATTCCCATTACCAGGAAGTGAGAGACCTTCATGAATATTCGGGGCACGTCCTCAATATTCCCCATTACCAAGAGGTGAGAGACCTTCATGAATATACGAGGCACGTCTTCGATATTCCCAATTACCAGGAGGTGGGAGACTTTCACGAATATGCGAGGTACGTCATCGATATTCCCCAATTGCCAGGAGGTGGGAAACCTTCATGAATATGCGAGGTACATCCTTGATATTCCCAATTATCATAAGGTGAGGAACCTTCATGAATATCCTAGGTACCCCTTGGATACCTGCGAATGCCAGGTATCCTTCAAGAGTTTGTACTTGTGATCATCCAAGTACTCTTTCAATACCTGCAAGCAATCAAGTACTTCTTCAATGCCTGCGAACATCCAGGTATCCTCCAAGAGTTTATGCTTATGATAAGTCAAATGCCCCTTTTGACGCATGCAAAGGCCCAAATATCCTTCAGGTTAGTACTTGTGAATATCCAGATACTCTTTAATATGCCTATGAATGTCCAGGTATCTTCCAGAATCAATGCCCTGAGAAAAGTTGGCGCATCCTCCCGAAAAAGGTCGGGTTCCAACTGTTGTCTTCGACAGAAGTCAGACACCCCGCAAATCGATGCCCTGAGAAAGGTCGGTGCATCCTCCCAAAAAAGGTCAGGTTCCAACTAGTGTCTTCGACAGAAGTCAGACACCTAGCAAATCGATGCCCTGAGAAAGGTCGGTGCATCCTCCCGAGAAAGGTCGGGTTTCTACTAGTGTCTTCGACAGAAGTCAGACACCCCACAGAATCGATGCCCTGAGAAAATTTGGCGCATCCTCCCGAAAAAGGTCGGGTTCCAACTGGTGTCTTCAACAAAAGTCATACACCCCACAAATCGATGCCCTGAGAAAAGTTGGTGCATCCTCCCGAGAAAGGTCGGGTTTCTACTGGTGTCTTCGACAGAAGTCAGACACCCCACAAATCGATGCCTTGAGAAAGATCAGTACATCCTTCCGAGAAAAGTCGAGTTCCAACCAGTGTCTTTGATAGAAGTCAGACACCCCAACAAATATGATACCCTGAGAAAGGTCGGCGCATCTCCTGAGAAAGGTCGAGTACCAACTGGTGTCCTCGATACAGATCAGGCACCCACAAGTAGATGCCTTGAGAAAGGTCGGCGCATCTCTTGTCACGATGACCGAAGAAAGATTCGAGTCCGAGACAAACCACTTACTGCTCTGACAGGCGACCGAAGAATGGTTTGGGCCCTGGAAAAGCATTTTACCGTTACAGCGACCGAAGAAAGGTTCGGGTCTAAGACAAACCATTTACTGCTCTGACAGGCGATCGAAGAATGGTTCGGGTCTTGGATGAGCAATTTCTCGTCAAAACGACCGAAGAAAGGTACGAGTCCTAGACAAATCATTGATTGTTTTAACAGGCGACCAAAGAATGGTTCGAGCCTTGGAAAAGCGACCTCCTCATATCACTAGGTAAGATGATGCCTTGATACTTGCCAAACTTGAGGTTCACACCCTATTTCACTCACTCCCGGTAAGTAACTACAAGTATCTTCTTATCTGTCTTAGTATATGTAAAGTTATATTGCTCTTTTTTTTGCATAGAATAATATGTGCCAAATAAAACATAATCTGTTACGCATGCATGGATAAAATTGAGGCATCAATCTGTCTTTAAATGCAATCTCTACGAGATCACCTTCAAAGAAGGACAAACAAGCTGACACCTTAATTTTATTTATGTTTATTTTACTAATTAAAATTTTATTTTATTTTGGATAAATAAGATAATTAATAAACAAATAACAAAAACAACAAAAAAACAAAGCAAAAAAAAAAAAAAGCAAAGTAAAAGCCCAACCCATTTTTTTTCCTTCTCTTCCCCCTCCGCGTGGCCCCTATGGCCCATTTTCCTTCACCCCCGGCCCGGCCCCTTTCTCTCTTCTTCTTCCTCCTTTCCTTTCCTTCGTCGCTGCAACTCAAGCGCGCGAGGGAGGTCGACGCGCAAAGGACGGCCTACGGCCAAGGAGTGTAGGGCAACGTCAGCCGGAGGGGATAAGATCGCAGGCGCCATTAATGTTGAGCGAGCTTCGCTGGAAAGCTCGATGGGACACTGGTTCAGCCGAGCGGAACCGGTGGGCAAGCCGGATGCCGGCGGCCGAGGCCCTTCGTCGACCGGATTTCCTTCGCCTATAAATAGGTGGCCGCAAGCATCGTCGGAGGGGGGTGGCAAGCTCGGAGATCTTTCACTGAGAGATATCGGGAAAGATCAAAGGGCGAGCACAAGGGAGAACTCAAGTTGCGAGCTTAGCCCGCCCTCCACCGAGAGACTTCGGGGAAGGCCAGCGGTGAGTGAGTTTGAGAGGGACAGATCTGGCCGGTAGAGGCTCAGATCTAACCGGAGTGAGAGAAAATCGAGGCCAAGCGAGGTCGGCGGAGGAGTGAGGTTCTCTGCTTTTTTCCCCATCCCGACATCGCACCGCGACTAACCCGCCAACGCCACACCGGATCCGAGAGTCAAGGACGCCGTCGCTCGAAGGCTTGTTGTCGTCATCACCACCACCATTCGCCGCCACCAGGTATCCGTCACCTCCGGTTACGTAGCCATTGTCGCCCCCCTCTCTCGAAACCCATCCATCTCCGGACATTGACCTTAGTAAATCAGGGTCTGCGTCACGTCTCCTATCGCTGCGCTACGAGCCCCGTCGTCGATCTAGTTGAGTGGCCGGCCGCCGTCTTCATCGTCGTCGCCATAGCGCCTCCATTCCATCCCTTTGGCGCCGCGGATTCGCCAACCCTAGGGTTCGCGATTCCCCGGGTCATGAAGCGGATCCGGGTCTTGAAAATTGGGTAGGGTTTGCGATTTTGGGGCAGCTGGAAGACGGGTCGCAAGTCGAAGCCGGGTCGGGTAGGGTTTCGCTAGGGGAGCGGGTTTCCGGGCCGGGTCATCGGGTCGGGCCGGGCGTCTCCAAGCACTCGGCCACGACGCTGTTTCAATTTTAAAAAAAAAAAAAAGGCAAAAAAATCCAAGTTGGGCCCGCTCGTTTGCATCGCCGGCCCGAGTCGGACACAACACGCGGATCCGACCCGGGTCGGTTTTTATTTTAAATAATATTTTAAATAAATAATTTATTTTCCAAAAAAAAATCCAAAATATAATTTATTTTCGAAAAATATTAAAAAATATTTTAATTTCTAGAAAATCGAAAAATAATAAAAAATAATAATAATATTTATTTTCACAAAAAATCAAAAAAATTTCATATTTTCCAAAAAAAAAAAAAAGCCAAAAAAAGCCAAAAATTCATGAAAAATTCAAAAAAAAAAAATTCAAAAAAGCCAAAAAGACTATTTTTCCAAAAAAATCAAAAAAGGTCAAAAAATCCCTTTTATATCCAAAAAAATAGAAATACTCAAAAATGCTTTTCCTCCCAAAAATGCATGGAAAATCCCTCAAAAATCCAAAAAGCCTTAGGGTTTAAACAAGATTAGGTACCGAAAGGGCATTAGTGATTAACTAGTGTAATCAAGTCCCCAATCCTAATTTCTCTGGTTGCGCAGGAGTGAGTATTTCTCCCGATACTTCACTTGGGTTTCTAATCAACCCACCCCAAATCGATTAGTGGCGACTTCATTTTAAAAATTGATTTACAGGTTAAAAACTCAGACTATTGAAATCATGAATTGGTGGACTTGGGAGAGTCCGGGCATAACTAAATTCAGCCGAGCCATTAGCCTCCTTAGGCGCTCGTACCCGATTGTGGGCGCCGAAAAAAATAGGTCGCGACAAAAGTAAGGGAAAAAATGGTTAACAAAATAACAATAATTTTAAATCGCATTTGAAAATGTCATAACTCAAACCAAAAATTAAAGATGATGGCTAATTTCGGAAAAAAATACAGCAGTGAAAAATATAGCCACTCAAAAAGAAAAAAGTTACAAAAAAGAGTATATTGAATTTGTGCGAGTTCAGTACATCGCAAATGTCCAAGTTGCAAAGGCAGCATATATAATTGTACATAAAGTTTAATTAGATTTAGGCCAATAATTCTAAAATTATTTTCCTTATTCTGTTTACCCCTTTTCAGATGGTAAGGTCTCGACCATTCGTCTCATTCTCAAGTTCGACCTGATATTTCTCCAGAATCTCTGACCTTTGAACCTATAAATTCACTCGCCCTCCTTCATTGGCTTTTCAAAGCGCAAAAACCAAAAAACATAGTGGAGAGAGAGATAGAGTTCATCGATACTGCCCTTCAGTGCCTTCGCAGTAATTTAGCTACTAGTATGGGAGGCAACAACAGGCAGAAGAAATCTTCCTCTTCCTTCTCGCTCACGAGCATGTTCAAGCCTCGGAAGGCGCGCTGGGACGATGCTTGGGAGGGTACTCCGTAAGCTCGAAGAAAATATATCCGAGTGACTACGACAAGGGCAAGTATGTCGCGGAGCCTAGCATCGACAAGAAAGCCACGGCCTTCATCGCCAAATTCCACGAGACCCGAGTGATGGAATCTGAACGCCAAGTGATCGCGATCTAGCATAGGCCACGCCCCTCCTGAATTGGCTTCTCTTTAGAATTGTATATGTTTGTTCAAAGTCTTCTTTACTCTCTGGACTATTTGTTGTACCTTGTATATGTATGTAGCTTAATACAAGTGCTGTCCTCTAATTAGTAGATTTGTATAAAAATCAATCTCTCAAGTGGTAGATTGTTCATAGCTTTCTTTGACTTGTCAACATTGTTATTGCTACTTTGTAATAGCTATCATTGTGACACCCTCGTTTTACATCACTTCTCTTTCGTCTTGCGTGTTTTTTTATAGTCATATATGTCCACTGGTGCAATAAGTGTGAGAGTAATGCACGGACGCAAACACTCTAGGACAGATCTGGGCTCAAGGGTTGCTTGTGTGCGTGTGGTTTTCTTAAGAGTGCAGAAGAAAGTAAATTTGAAAACAAAATTCACCCCATAAATATTGAGGAACGTTGTCTTTTGCGCACAAGAGGTGTACATCACGTATCAGTTTGTCGCAATACACCACTTGTAAACTTATTCTGCAATTCAAAAGTAAGTGTTGTGGACACTATTTTGAACAAAACTGATGATAAAACGAATCCCTTTGAGCATCACCTAATCGTAAACAAAAGAGAAACAAAGGTGATGACATTAAAGCAAGGTGGCACATAAATCATGAGAATTCAACTCTTCTATTGAAGATATGTTGCTCAAGCGTTTCAAGAGCAATACTTAAGCACAATTGCCATTCAATATAGAGGACTGAATTGAGTGAACTGCATTCGCGATCTAATGCCTGAGATGCAGTGGAAGCTAGCTCTTGGTGAACCTTGGCTTTTGGGAAAAGAGGAGGAGAGCTAATGAACTTGCCTGTGTCTGTCAAAATGATCTTTCACCTTGATACTATGCGAAGTCTATTAAACACAATAAATCAATTTGAGTGTAGAGAGAGAAAGTAAAACTTATTATGTAGATAAGTCTCAATATGGGTAGAATATTATTTCTATAACATGAATAATTTTGTCCATTGCTTTCTTTCCGAAAGAAATTCCATTTGGGAAAGATGAGTTTTCAAGTCAATTGGCAAGGATTGATTTAAAGAACGGCGAAATTCTAGGAGATCAAATGAAAGGACATGGTCTTATCGTTGTAAGTCCTAGTCAAATCAAGTCACGAAAGAACCGTACCATATTCTTACTGTTTGGCTCTAAAGAATCATACCATGTGCTTCTCCTTTGAGGAGAATAGATGAATTTGATTGAATCTTGACCCTTTATAATATGGGTCGTTGACGTGTCAATCATTTAGAGAAAGTAAATTTAAAAAGTAAAATTTGCATCATAAACATAGAGGACCTTAATCTTTAGCACTCCAAAAGAGTTTGTCTCAAGTCATTTGATCACAATATATCACTCCTAAACTTACTCTGCAAATCATTTAGATATATACTTGCAACTATTTTGAGTGAAACTAATGATAAAATCCTTTTAGCATCAGCTAATTGTAAACAATAGAGAAACAAAGGTCATGACATTAAGCAAGGTAGCACATAAAACATGAAAATTTAACTCTTTAGAAAGAGATTTTGATAAGGTGTCTCAAGAGCGATACTTAATAGTGTCGGCTATTCAATGCACAAGATTGAATTGTGCAAAGTGCATTATATCTGGTGATCTACTGCCACAAATATGCATATATGTAAAAAGCGAAGAAGTCTTGAAAAAAAGAAAAAAAATGTAATTTGATTTATATTTGGAAATAAATTTAAATTGTTGTAAAAAGCGGAGGAATTTTTTAGATTTTATGTCCATGAAAGATTCATTGAATGACACAAATGTGTTGTTCACGGATTTGAATTAATTACCATTTATCCATTGGTTAGGGATTCTCGTTTTATAGGAAATACCGGTTTTTCATCAAATTTTTAAGTGAAATTTTGAGGATAAAATACACCCTTGAGTACGTTTTATAACAATTAAAAATTAAATGGTTCAGAGTAATGATGAGAGATATAATGATAGTGATTTGTAAAAGTAATGTTCTAAATAATTCATACTTGTATTATTCTACTCTCTCATATAGCATATTGATTATGTAAAAATGTAACCGTGCATGGATATGTATAGAAGTTAAACAAACGATGTGACTCAAGAAGGGAAAAGGGGAGCCCATGGACAAAACTCTTCCGCCATCGGTGCCTGTTTTGGTCAACTACAAAACGAGAGGAGGACATGTACTTGTTGAAAAGCATCCGATTTCTTCTTTTACCAGCACATACTTGGTTTTCTTTTTCTCTTTTGCTTGTTTTACACGTAGAATGACGGAATTAGTCGCATTACATACCCTATTTAAGTGGAAATAAAAAATTTGCCTCTGTAATATGTGAAAAGTAAGGGGAAAAAAGTTAACAAAATAACCATAATCTAATATCGCATTTGAAAAAGTCATAACTCAAATAAAAAGTTAAAGATCTTGACTAAAGTTTGAAGATGGCATTGAAAAACATAGGCACTCGAGAAGAAAAAAGTTGCAAAGAATATATTGAATATATGTGAATTCAGTGCATCACAAGTGTCCAATTCGTGAAGGCATGCACTGTTCAGACAGGTAATCCTAAACTTGTTTTCCTTATAATTTCCTTTTTAAAATTCTTTTCAGGTGATTAGGTCTGGACCATTCGTCTCATTCTCAAGTTGGACCTGATATTTGTCTAGAATCTCTTACCTTTGAGCCTATAAATTCACTGCCCCTCCTTCATTGGCACTTCAAAGTGCAAAAACCCAAAAAACATAGGGGAGAGAGATAGAGTTCATCGATACTGGCCTTCATTGATACTGCCCTTCAGTGCCACCGCAGTAATTCAGGTACTAGGATGGGAGGCAACGTAAGCATGTTCAAGCCTCGGAAGGCGCGCCGGGACGATGCTAGGGATGGGGACTCCGTAAACTCGACGAAAATATACCCGAGCGACTATGACAAGTGCGGGTTCGTTGCGGAGCCCGGCATCAACGAGAAATCCACGGCCTTCATCACCAAATTTTACGAGACCCGAGTCATGGATCCGAACGTCAAGTGATTGCGATCTACAATAGGCCGCCCACCTGCCGAATTGGCTTCAATTTAGAGTTGAATATGTTTGTTCAGAGTCTTCTTTACTCTCTGACTATTTGTTGTATCTTGTATATATATGTAGCTTAATACAAGTGCTGTCCTTTAATTAGTAGATTTGTATAAAAATCAATCTCTCAAATGGTAGTAGATTTGAATAAAAAATCAATCTCTCAAGCGGTAGTTTGTTCATAGCTTTCTTCGACTTGCCTGCATTGTTATTGCTGCTTTGTAATAGCTATCATTGAAACACCCTCGTTTTACAATACTTCTCTTTCGTCCTGCAGCAAAATATTCATCTTGTGTTTGTTTTTAGTCATATTTGTCCACTGGGGTAATGAGTGAGAGGGTAATGCACGGACGCAACGCACAGGCAGATCTGGGCTCAAGGGTTGCTTGTGCGAGTGTGGTATTCTTAAAAGTGCAGAAGAAAGTAAATTTGAAAAAAAAAAAAAAAAAAAAAAAGTCACCCCTTAAAAAGGAACCGATTCTTTTGCACACAAGAGGAATACGTCACGTATTAGTTTGTCACAATATACCACTTGTAAACTTATTCTGCAAGTCAACCGTAAGTATTCTGGACAGCATTTTGAACAACTGAGGATAAAATGAATTACTTTGAGCATCACCTAACTGTAAACAAAAGAGAAACAAAGGTGATGACATTAAAGCAAGGTGGCACATAAAACATGAGAATTCAACTATTCTACTGAAGAGACGTTGCTTAGGTGTTTCGAAAGCAATACTTAACCACGTCCGCCATTTAATGTATAGGACCGAATTGACCGAAAGGGCATTTGTGATCTAATGCCTGAGATGCAGTGGAAGCTAGATTTTGGTGAGCCTTGGCTTTTGGGAAAAGAGGAGGAGAGAGCAAATGAATTTATCTGTGTCTGGCACAATAATTTTTTATCCAGGTGTTATGCAAAACCTGTTAAACATAACGGATCAATTTTAGTGTAGAGAGAGAAAGCAAAATTTATTATGCAAATGAGTCTCGATATAGGTAGATTTTATCTCTACAACATGAACAATTTTGTCCATCGCTTTCTTCCCAAAAGAAATTCTGTATGGAACAATACGAGTTTGCAAGTCGATTGGCGAGGGTTGATTTGAACACCGGCGAAATTCTAGGAGAATAAGTGCAAAAGCAGAAGTACCCAATATTTTCTCGCAAAAGCATGGCCTTATTGTTGTAACTCCTAGTCAAATCAAGTCACGAAAGGATCGTACTATAGTCTTACTGTTTGGCTCTAAAGAATCATACCATATGCTTCTTCCTCCTCTTTCCTTTACCCTCTCCGCTTTTTTCACGGGCAGCCAATTTTGACTTTGATGTCTGAATTTTACACAGGCTTCCAAGCTAGTCGCACTTCAGAAAAGCAGAAGGTATCCTAGGTCTTAATTAAAAGTACGAGTTTTCGTGAACTTCTGTCTACCCCATCATCCATGCAACTATTTTATGCAGGAGAAATTTGGGGCTTGATATTTGATTGCGTCGCTTCTCTCTTTCCACTACTCTAGCTTGATATTTCAAATGAGGAAAACCTCATTATTTTTCGCCACTCATCATCATTAGCCATTCTTTGCTTTTACCTGTTGGTCGATCGGGAAAAGGAAAAAATTGTGGAAGGCAGCTGCAAATGTTTTGCTAAGTCAAGCAAACATCTTGGAGATTCTTCCTAGTCCTTGGTCATTCTAATTCACCCAAAGTTCCTCAAGTGGAATATAATTGTTCGCTCTGTGGGACGTTGTGCTGAGACACGGCAAGAATTATGCCAGGCTAAAGTGAGGAAAGAATAGACATGGGGTCTGCCTGTTTTGCCTTTCCGTAAAGGCGGATGCAAAAATATGCAATGTTCACCATTGGATTTGGGCTCTTGAGTTGTTCTCTATGTATTCACCTTCTTTATCTTGGATACTTCTTTGAGATTCTCTTAGGGATTCAATGTGTTCCATCTTTTCTAAAACCGATGGTTTTAAAACCTCCAATGCCACATTCTACACTTTTTTTTTTTTTGTATTCATTTAATTCGCTTCCCCACTTTGGAGTTGATTTTTTTTATAACGAAAAAATTTAGTTTAAACAGGTAAATCTGAATTTTATGAAAGACTTTTACTATATGGTTCAGATCAATTACTCCACTTGAAATGTTTGCTCTTAGTATAGTGGAAAAGTGGCTCTATGCCACAAGTCCATTCCTAAATCACTAGACCAAACCAACCCTGTGATATTTGTTGGGACGGGTTGTCCTTTTTCCCTCCTTTTCAATCATTATTAAAAAAAAAAAAACATTTTCTGTTCTCCCACTTGAATATCTTTAAAAGGCAAGTTCTCTGAGAGATTCTTTGGGTCAAAAATGGTTCATTCTTTTAGCTTCCCCCCCCTCTCCCCTAGAACCCTTTCTTTAGTTGGAATACGGTTCAAATTCTCATATTTGAAGGACCAAAATATCTGGCATGATTAAAATAAAATTGCTGTCCTTTCCTCAATCTTCTCCCCCATTAACAACGGCTATAAAACCTCCTCTTTGATCAATCTTGTGTTTTAGTGTTGCTTCAAAGCTACAAAAATAAGGGGTCAAATCGAACATATTTCTGTTAAATACATTAAACGCCCTATCATTGCTTATATTCACACTATGCCTTTGAGTTCAATCATTCGGAGATTGTACAACTAAATTCACACATATTTCGGTCAAAAAAGGTCCCAGATGCCCTAAAGAATAAAAGGGATTCAAAACCCAGTTGATTCTTGCAATAAAGTCGCAAAGCTACCTATAAGTTAATCTAAAGCGGTTAAAGTTCAATCATTGGAAGGTTTCCCAGCTTTTTGGTAAAGAGAGCATCGCGTTGAATGTGCTGTTTTGCTTTTTTTTTTTTTTTTAATTAAAGCCCACCATTTATTCACGACAATGCAACCGGCATCAGAACCTGAATCATGGGATTTCAAGAGCCCTCTCTCCACCTCACAATTCTTCTGAGAAGTATCCGCAGAATTAGTACCACCCCATGTAGCAAAGTCGAGAAAATATTAGGTAGAGCTCTCACGCTAGCGTGTCAAAATCTCAGTCCATTCGCCTTGCGAGCCCACTCGTGAGTTATGGTCTCTCGCTCCCTCATTGTCTCAGCTCTCTCTTCCCTCTCTTCACGGTCATCCTCTTTCTCACTCTCCTCCGTTTGCCTCATTTTTCCTTCTCCAACCTCAACCTCAAGCCCGACCTCGGACTCGCCGCTACTGCCTCCATCTTCGCCTCCATCTTCACTCACTCCTTCTCCGACCTCCAATGCCGCCGCCACTTGTCCAACTCCTCCCATGCCCTCTGTGTCCACACCTATGTCAACCAGGAGGTCGAGGCCCTACACCACGTTGATGAACCACACTACCGCCTCCGCCTCGTTTGTTACCTAAGCTGATCTTGATCGACCTCAAATCAATTTAGGGCATGTTTGGCAACGTGCCAAACAGTGCCTAATTCTGATTTTTTGTTCTCGGAATCAGATTGGGACAAGAATCGCGTTTGGTAAAATTTTCGTTCCCGAGAACAAATTTATTCCTGGAAACAGATTGGGAAAAGAATTGAGAATAAAAAAGAAAATATGATTCTTCGTCTGAGAATCAAAAAAAGAATCAAAACAGTGAAACTCCCGTTCTTCCCTTCCGTCATCCTGTGATTGCCGTCCACCATTGCCCGCCGCCATCCATCGCCGCCCCCGCTGCTCGCCATCGCCGTCCGCAACCGGTCACCGGTCCGGTGAGCTCGTCGGAGGCAAGCTAGCCACCGGCGAGGCCGGCCTAGCCATTGGCGAGGCTGGGCGAGCCTCACTAAGGGCCGGCAATGCTCCGATGAGCGTCGCTAGCCCTCGTCTGGCCAGTCGTCGGTCTGGCAACCGGCCACATGAAGAAGAAGAAGAATAGGAAAAAATGGGAAAGAAAAAGAAAAGAAAAAAAGTAAAATAGTAAAAAAGTAAAACAAAAAAAAAATTATTTAAAATTATTTAAAAATCAAAAGAAATTAATTTGGAACAAAATCAATTAGCACGGCATCAAACGCAATTCTATTCCAGAATAAAAAAAAAAAAATTTAGACAATTACTAAACGTGTTTTTTTACTCAGAATCAGTTCCCAGGAACATAATAAAAAATAATTATTTCTAGTCAGAATCAACTCCCGTGAACAGAATCGTTACCAAACGCGCCCTTAAATTCGAGGTAAAGCTGAGTTCTAGATCATCATAGAGGGCTCGCTCAACCTAAATCCAAAATCTAAGGCCCAAGTTTATCGACGAAGCGAGAGCTCGATGACAGAGAACAAAACGGTCGTGAGGTGGTGGACTAAAATAGCAGTGAGGTGGTGGTGGTGAAAGGGGACGAACATCTATTGTTGTTCCTGTCGAAATGAAAGGGGAGAAGAACAAAATAAAAATAAATAAATAATAGAAAAGGAAAACATAAGAGAGGGAAGAGAGAGGTGAGACGGTGAGCGAGGAGAGAGGTTCTAACGTGGTGGGCTCGGCCAACACGAATCTCCTAGTGAATGGACTAGGACTAAGCAAGATAGCACATAAAAGATGAGAATCCAACTCTTTTTGTTGAAAAGATGCTGCTCAGGTGTTTTCAGACCAATGCTTTAAAATTGTTAGTTATTCATTGTATGCGACTAAGTTACGCAAAGTGCATTATATTCTGCCATGTAAGATGTCCAAGATGCAATAGCAGCATTGCTTTTGGGGAGCCTTGAACTTTCGGGAAAAGCCAAGGAGATTGCTAGTGTCTATCAAAATGATTTTCTTTTATACGTAGATGTGATTGCGATGCATGTTGAACATAAAATACTAAGTGTAAAGAGATCAAGTAAATCTTATTATGTAGATGAGTTTCAATATAGACTCAACCTAATTTTCTATATAAATTATCCTAGTATTGTCCTCATAACCACCCTAGAATTTTTTATGCATAGGGACATGTTTCTGTATAAAAAATTTTCTCCAACTAAAATAATGCAATATTTGTTTATTTTTAATAAAATTAGACATTTTGTGTCTTATTGCCTGCTCAAATTGATATTACACAATTATGTCTTTAACATATTGCACGGCGGCTTATTTGATCCTACACTTTTCATATTTGGTCAATTTGATCATAATTTTTTTTTATGATTTTTTAATATAGTCATTCTGACCAATTTAGGCCAAGAAATGCTGACATGGAGATCTATCATTGTCAGCTATCTTATGTAGCACAACTAATATCTCACATCGACACTTTTAAGTAAAACAAAACAATGTCTTTTGCTAATTTGTAAATATATTTTTATTTTCATTCTTTTTTTTTCCTTTCATTTTGCTTTCTCCACTATTCATCTTCCCCCAAAGCCATTCCTGTGTGATGTTGACCTCGCACTCCCCTAAGAAAGCATCGATCTCCTCCTACCGTTGCCACGCTGGGTCGACGAGGCCGATGACCTCATGCTTGTAGCCATTGACATGATAGCGAAGAGCTTGACGATGTGGTTGGACACTTCGACAGAGGAGGACGAGGAGGAGTGGACAATATGGCGGATGACTCAGCTAGGGTGGACCTGAAGGGGGAGAGAGACAAAAGGCGGTGGATGGTGGTGAAGAGCTTTTGGAGAGTCGAAATCACCATTATTGCATGGCTTGAAAGGTTTAAATTGGCTAAATTAGAAAGTTAATAATTAAATTAATTATCATATAACAAATTTACGATTGATTGTGTAATTTTATTAAAACATAGACATGGACACAATTCATCATGTTGATTAAGTGATAAGGGCTTGGTTTCAAATTTACTAGATTTGACCCATAAAATCTCTCACTTGGAGTACCTTTAAAGACCATGATTGCCAACTCATAGTCTTATCCAAACGTATTTGACAGGCAATTTGCATACATGCATTTGTAGTTGGAGATTAGTCGAGTCAAAAATTTGAGCAATCTTATGTTATTAAAAGAAGCATTATATACTTGACTTAGCTGCACATGCTTTCTAATGCTTATCATGGGTACAGCTGGCCGAATCCTCTCCGAAAACAAACTTGAAAAATTGGGTAGCAAACCTCACATCAGCACTCATTTGTTTCCTCCCCTAATCGAGTAATACTTAGCAGAGATTGCGGGCGAATCTAGGCAATGATTGTGATTACAGCAATACAGCTGTATATTTTTAGTGAGTTTATACAAAAAGAAGATAAGTGCCCATAGGAAATCATACATCTTTTTGTCATTATTTTTTTTTATGGTTGATACTCAAAAGAGACCTTTTAGAAATGAGAGGGCCTCGAATAATACCTTCCGTGATTTGCAGTACAAGCTGGGCTTACCAAATTAAGAACTCCCCCCCTTCTGTTGTATAAAGAAGGACCCCATAGTACATGGGTAAATACCAAAAATGGTGCCCGCATGTTGCTGAAGATTTTTTAAACTTTTAATGAAGGTGTTATTGTAATTTTAAATCCAAGAGAAATATATACATGAGATCCATTGATTAACATTCACTCATGGGTTTACAATGGATCTGCCGGTGTAGACTACGTACACAAGACAGGTTTGATTCTTTGTACTATCGGATGCAAATAATTCAATGAAGATTCGGATGGAAAAATAATAAATCTAACGCGTCAAGGGAAAAAAAAAAACAATTTAAGTAACTTGTCAATAAATAATAATAAAAAAAGCAGTGAAAGGAGGGCTTGATGGAACGACACGTGTCCTCCCCAAAACCTTTCTTTAGGATGTCTTTTAGGGTGGAGAACATCTGGACCGCAAAAGGGTTTAACAAAGGCTTACCGACTTTCGGAGGAATAATTAGAACTCTCGTGGTTTTAAAAAAATGAAATACCAAATAATTAGAAGCCTCAATTAATTAATGAGTGCACTAGCTAATCCGTTCAAAGATGAGATTCCTAGTGCTTCTTTTTGACCACCTTCTCTACGGATCTTTTATCTACCACTACCAAGTATTCTAAACACTTAAGTTATTAGGTGAATTATTGATTTATTATTGAAATATTATAACATTCTCCTTCATGCTTAGTTTGGTCTTTTTGCCCAGTACTAGATGTGAAAACATTTAATTGGGGGAGGCAATTGAGGCCCAAAGATATTCAAATTTAGGATCTCTAACTTTGATGTCATATGAGATTTTGTAGAATTCACTGGTAATTATTATAAAAAAATTAAGTTATTAAATGAATGCGTCGTTTGTTATTTAAATATTATAACATAGAGAAAAAATACTCCAAATGCCATAACTTTTATCAGTGCTCACTTGAATGTTATAATATTTTTTTTCGATCACTTCAATGATATAGCTTATGTGCAGAGCTCACTTGAGAGACATATAATCTTTTAATCGATCTATTAAGTGCCATAACTTTTTAATACAACAAGTGCTATGCCACACTTAAGTGATTAATTGAAAGTTTTAACAGTCAAATGAATGTTTTTTTACAAGTTATGACACTCAAGTAGTCGAAAAGAGAAAGATTATGCGCTCAAGTGAGCGTTGTACGAAAATTATAACACTTATAGTGTTCTTTTCCCAAATGTTGATATAATAATCTGCAAATTACTATATCATGAAGCTGTTAGCTAGGTGAAACTCTCTGCGAATGGTTTAATTCTCTCATATAGCTGAAACAAAAGAAAATCAGATTAATTTGTGGTGGACTACTCCAAAGGGTTAACGTAAAAGACAACAGTAGATATATGAAGAGCGATCTGCAAAGGCTAATGTACTAAATGATTAATACTTGTATTGTTCTATTCAGTCATTTTGTACACAGATTATGGACCTCCACACAGCCACAATAATGCATGGATAATAAATTAGAACTGAATTTGCGAAAAAAAAAATTAAAAATATAGAGGTTTTAACGAATAATATGACTCGAGAATGGAAAAGGGGGGATTCCATGGATGAGAAGAAAGTCACGGGACGCTTCCCCAGGATTAATTGGTCACTAAAGTCTTCAACTACACAAAAGAGGGGAGAAGACATCTTTCTTGAAAAGCATCCTTTAGCCGCGTTATAGTGGAATATTAATCTTTTTGCTCGTTTCACATGTAATTTATAGAATTTCTCACACAGCATGCCTTACTTAGGCGGAGTGAAAAAAAAAATGCCTCTGCAAAATGTGAAAAGTAAGGGGAAAAAAGGTTCACAAAATAATCATAATTGGAGCACTTACATCTTCTGAAAATAAAATTTGAGAAAGTCATAATTCGACCAAAAAATTAAAAATAGTGACTAAATTTCACAAAAGTGATTACAGTAAAATTTAAGAAACTGAGAAGGAAAAAATTATAAAAGAATACATTGAATTTATGCAATTTCAGTGTATTATGACGGATTCTTGATTCCAATTTGTGGAGACAAGCATTGTTCCACGTGTATAATTGCACATTATATTAGTAAGTTTGGATATGTAATTCTAAATTTTTTTGCGGTCTGTATCGAACCTTTTTCAGGTCATTAGCTCTGGACCGTGGCCTCATTTTCAAGTGGACCTGATATTTGTCCAGATTCTCTACTCCTTGAACCTACTATAAATTGACTCGCCCTCCTTCATTGGTATTTCAAACTGCAAAAACCAAGAAAACATAGAGAGAGAGAGAGAGAGAGAGAGTTAATTTCTACTGCCGTTCAGTGCCTTGGCGGTAATTTCCGCCAGCTTTGCCCAAACAACAGCAGTTTGAAAGAAGTCCTATGGGTAGCAACAACAGGCAGAAGAAATCTTCATCTTCCTTCTCGCTCAAGAGCTTGTTCAAGCCTCAGAGGGCACGACGGGACACCGCTTCGGAGGTGGACTCCAGTAGCTCCAAGAAAATATATCCAAGCGACTATGACAAGGGCCGATATATCGCGGAGCCCGGCATCGACAAGAAAGCCACGGTCTTCATCGCCAACTTCCACAAGACCCGAGTCTTGGAGCCCGAGCACCAAGTGATCGTGGTGACTCGAGGCCCGAGCACCAAGTGATCGTGGTCTAGCATAGGCCGCCCTATGCAGAATTGGCTTCTATTTAGAGTTTCATATGCTTGTTCAGTGTCTTCCTAACTCTTTGGACTATCTCTTCTCTATCTTGTACATATAAGTAGCTCTGCACAAGTGCTCTCCTTCAATTCATAAATTTGTATAAAAGTCAATTTCTCAATAGTTTACCTGCTGAATTTTGCGGTTGCGTTTATGGGTACATTCTCCTAAATATGTATACAAGATTTGGATGTGTTTGAGCATCATCTGTTATTACAAAAGCATTATGTACTTGAGTAAGCTTCCCAAGCTTTCTCATGCTTCTCATTGGCACAGCAGCCCGAATTCTCTCCAAAAACAAACTCGGAAATTGAGAAGCAAAACTTACATCAGCACTCATCTGTCGGCCTCCTAATCGAGTAATACTTAGTAGAGTGTTGGCGAATCTAGCCAATGAATGTGATTACAGTAATATAACTACATATTTTCAGCAAGTTCATGCAAAAAGAAGAAAGAAAGGCAAAGTACTTTCCCCCCCTTTCGGCTTATAATCGAAAATAGAAAGGCGAGGACGTTGAATGAAACCTTCCTTGCTTTGCAGTACAAGTTGAAGTTGGGTTTACCAATTAGCAGGACGCAAATTCGTTGTTTTTAACCAATTTAAATGTAATTGCCATTTGTCCATTGCTTGGTAATTATTCATTGCATAGGAAGTATTGGCCGGCCTATCATGGAATTTTAACCGAAAATTTAAGGTGGAAGTATGCCTTTGAGTTCACTTTATAAAAGTCCATCACTTTTTTTATTTTTATAGCTGAAACAAAAGAAAATAAGATTCTTTTGGCAATGGACTATTACCGAATGGTTCACGTAAAAGACGACTGTAGATAGAGTGAGAGCAAAATGCAAAACTCGATATGCTAAATGATTCTTACTTGTGTTATTCTACTCTATCATTTAGTACACTGATTACGGTTGCTTGTTTTACATGAAATTGACAGAATTCTCAAAGAGGATGCTAGGGGTGATCGGTTCTCAGTCCAATCTAATTCCACTTAGGAACCAGGAGGACCGGTTCCCATTTTTTGGGACCAAGGACCAGACCGGATGGTCCTAAGACTGGGAATCGGATCGAACTAACCAATCCAGTCCAATGGAACCACCAATTAGAAAAAAAAATTAAAAAAAATAAATAAGCTTTTACAATTTAGGGTTTATTGCTATTTTTAAGAAATTAAAATATATATATTTTTAAGTGTTGGTTCGGTCTATCAATCCAGTTTCTTCTGGTTCCTCCTTGGAATGGGGAACGGAACCAAAAATCACCAATTCTATTTTTATGGAATTGGGAACCACACCAATGCCCTCGCGAATCAAACCAAACCAGCTGGTCCGCTCCAATCTGCATGGTTCCTAATTTGAGCACTCCGATATTCTCACCCCTAGCAGATGCCCTATTAAGTGGAAGAGATGAAAAGAAAATGCCTCTACAACATGTGAAAGGTAAGGGGGGAAAATTGTTCAAAGAATAACCATTGCATTTTTTTTTTTTAAATGAGATTTGAAAGAGTCATAACTCAAAAACCAAAAATAAATTATCATAACTAAATTTTGGAAAAAAAGATCCCATAAAAGTTAGGCACAACATAAACCAAGAAAACACGATGAGAGGGAAAGAGAGTTCATTTCTACTGCTTTTTAAGTGCCTTCACAACAATTTAGCCACTAGCTTTGACTAAACAACAACACTTTAAGGATCCGTTCGTTTCGCGGAAAATGACTTCCGGGAAAATATTTTCCGGATTTTCCGATATTCATTTCACGGAAAATGAACTAGTCAAGAAAATGTTTTCCATCATTGGGGAAAAAAACAACCTTTAAAGTGAGGAAAACGTTTTCCACTCTTGAAAAGTGGAAAACGTTTTCCATGACTTCTTCCCTCTTACTTCTTTTTATCAATACATTTTTGTTTTATTTTTATGCTTTCTTTTTCTTTTTTCTTTTTTTTTTAATTGAGTTTTTGATTTCTTTTCTTTTCCTTCTTTCCTTTTCATCTTCTCCTTTGGCGGTGGCCGGCGACTGACCACGGCGACGTCCGATGACCGGCCACAAGACAGCAGCCGACAACCTCACCAGCCTCACCCTAGGCTGGCGAGACTTCGCCTAGCCTGATCTGGCGAAACCAAGATCGGGCCTCGCCAGATCTGGCAAGGCGAAGCTCTCGCCGACAAGGCTCGAGCCCCGCCCAACTCACCGGATCTAGCAAGCCACAAGCTCACCGGATCTGGCGGCGGAGCTTTGGCTCGCCTAGATCGGGAGTCCGAGCTCCGCCGCCAAATCCGACGAGCTCAGGCGAGATCAACCGAGCCTTGAGCTCGCTAGATCTAGCCACCGGGTGTTGGTTGGCCGCTAGGCAGCCGACCATCGTCAAGCAGGAAGGGGGCGACGGCGGCAACGGAAGGAGGAGGAAGGAGGCGGCGGCAGAGGAAGGAGGAGGAAGAAGGAAAGGAAAAAGAAAAATAAAGAAAAAATAATCAATAATAAAAACTCTGATTTTTAAAAAATATAAATAATAAAAATTCATTTCTTTAAAAAAATAAAAAAAAATAAAATTAATTTTTTGGTCAATTAAAAATATTAAAATTTAATTTTTGATAATTTTTCCCAAACAATTAAATGAGCTAACGAACGGTGGAAAATATTTTCTACTCAAATTTTAGGTTTTGGCCAAACATTGGAAAATAGAGTCATTTTCCTCGAAAATGACTTTCAGGAAAATGTTTTATGGAAACATGATATTTTCCGCGAAACGAACGGACCCTAAAAGAAGTCCTATGGTGAGTTCCTTTGCAAGCCACGCTAGGATGATGCTTGGGAGATAGACTTTGTAAGCTTGAGGAAAATGTATCTAAGCAACTACAAGAAGGGCCAATATAGGCCTATTTGGTAACCGGCCAATTCTTGGCTATTTTTGTTTTTTTATTCCCCGAAACAAAGACAAAAAAGAATAGAAATCCATTTGATAATATCGACTAATTTTTCTATTCTCGAGAACAATTATTCTCAGAAATAGATTTGAAATAGAATTAAAAAATTGAAAAAAAAAAAGTTATTAAGTAACTAGGTGAGAGATGCATAAGCCACTATGCAAATGATCGAACATGATATATCCATAATGTGACAAGTTCAGAACGAAGTAAGTTTAGCACGAGATAACTTGACAGAACGTGACATAAGCCTAAAACGTATAACGGCTAGTGAATTGATTTAGATTCTACACCAAGATAAATTTGATTAACTCAATCTAATTGATTGGCAGTTGGATTCTGAAGATAAGATCTTTCCAAATGAAGAAGCTCTACTTACGGAAACTAAGATTCTAATTGTATACGAGACCGGAATCAAGTGGAGATTCTATCTTTTTCACTCAACGATTATCAAATCTTCTTAATACAGATCTATTCGATGGATAGATTGAAAGACAATCCTCTAAATAATGTCCAACAGCTAGTTTGGAAGTAGATAAGTATTTAAGGAGGCCAAGAAGCTAAGGAACATGTAAGAGACAAGGCCAAGAGTGACTTAGTGAGGTAATGTGATTCACCACTAGGTGTTTTCACTCAAAATTATAACCTCTTGTTGATCATATAATGGAATCTAGCCAGTAGGTTGTCAACATGGAAAAGTGGACGTAGGCTTGACCTAGGCTGAATCACTATGAAATCTTGTGTACAATTTCTCTAATCCTTACTCTCTTATTATTATTGCCAAAGTCTATTGCAAACTTGTGGGTTGTTCTTAAAGTTTGTTTTATAGCATTATAGATTCTAAACCTTGTCCTAGAATCTAGACCTCGTGCAAACGATGATCTTGATTTATTCTATTCCATTTTAATTTGTCTAGATTTTATATTATCACTTATTCACATCCCTCAAATCTGAGCTAGCAACATTAATTGGTATTAGAGCAGGTTCTCGTTTGATTAAAGTGTTTTTACTTCTGAGTTGACAATTATGTATGGCTAACTAGGACTCATAGAAGGACAAAGCAACACTAAACCACCATACTTTGACGAAAAAGAGTACAATATCTAGGAAAATAGGATGAAAGCTTTTCTCATATCCAAAGATCATTTGGAATTGGATGTTGTTGAAAAGGGAATTAATCCAAGTGACACATCTGCAGCTAATGTGAAAAAGAATGACAAACAAGCTGATCCTTTTGACACCTTGCCTCAAAAGAAGATATCCAAAAGAAAAGCTTTCAACGCAAAAGCCATCTACTGTCTTTATTGTGCTTTATCACCTACTGAGTATAACAAGATCTCTTCCCATGAAACAGCCAAGGAAGTATGGGACAAATTGCATGTCACCTATGAAGGGACAGATCGTGTGAAGGAAACAAAAGTCAACATACTTCTTGGGCAATATGAATCTTTCAAAATGAAGCCCAAAAAATCTATTGGCAATCTATTTTTATTCACTAACATAGTGGATGGACTTGCATACCAAGGACAACCAATCTCAGAATCGATGAAAGTCAACAAACTTCTATGTGGACTCTCAAAAGACTGAAATTACATCCAAACATCAATATGAGAAACCAAGATAATTACACCATTATCCATTGATGAACTTATTGGAATTCTTCAATCGTACGAAGCAGAATGACTTCTTGAAGAAGACAACTCAAAAGATAAAAAGTCCATTGCTTTAAAATGTAATGTTAATTTTGATGATACATATTCGGAAGATGACATGGACGATGAAGAGTTAGCAAACCTGATAAAGAAATTTCAAAACTGAATAGAAAGGGAAGAAGATTAAGTCAAAGAAGAAAATTCAAGCAAGTAGGACACAAAAATCTTATGGAAGAAGAAGAACAAGAAAGGGACGTGATATGCTTCAAATGCAGGAAAAAAAGACATATAAAGCCAAATTGTCCATTGTTGAAGAAAAAGAAAGGAAAATACGAGAAATCAAGAACGCCTTGAAAGCTAACACTTGTAGTGATACATAGTGCAAAGAAAGTGACGATGAAAGCGCAAATATATGCTTGATAGCACAATCAAATTTTGACTCAAATTCATATTCATAATCAAATTTTGAAAAGGAAACTGAGGTAGGATATCTTGAGAGGTATCTAAATATATTGATGAACTATGCTTGAATCTCAAGTATACTCCTAAGAAGATCTCCAAACTAAAAACAAAGAATTCGTTACTTAGGCAACAAGATCTAGCTCAACAAGAAAAGCTTGATATTTTACAAAAAGATTTTGTACAATCAAATGAAAGTTGAGATTTACTTGTTGAAGAAAATGATTTTTTGAAAAACGAATTTTAAAAAAGGTTCAAAAACATTAGAGCATATCATTTCCATACAAGAACTCTACTATAATAAGTTGGGATTTGATTTCAATAAGGAAAGTGAACATCTAATAGATTCTAAAATCAAGGATAGACTCAGATAAAGATCTCCTAGACTAGCTTATAAACAATATTTTTAAAAAGCCTTTGTGAAACTTGTTGGCCAAAGTGCTCTCAGGTGCTCCAAATGTGGAGATCCAAAACACTTTGAGAATTAATGTCCTAAAATCTAGAGACTAATTAAGAGAGACTGCATAAGAATAGCATATTCTACTAACTCTCATGGACCCAAGTAGGTCGAGGTACCAAAGAAAATATGAGATTGCTTTCTTGTGGGGAATAAAGGAAGAAGAAAGAGAATTTGGAAATAAGTTTATTGCGGGGAATTCTACAAAGGAAGAACGATTGCGAATCTACACAAATCATGGTGCAATTAGAAAAATATCTCGAGCGAAGATTGACATGGATCATCTTTAAATCAATGGTATATTTCAAGCGTATACTTTAGGTAAGAGAATTAAAAAATTTCATATTTAGCATCTTGCCTTGCAAACTTCTATACAAATTTGTCGTGATTATGATGATTGCTTATGACTTATATATGATTTATATTGCAAGTATCTCTTGCATTGCGCATATTTATTACACAACTTGGCCCGTGGTAGAAATATCTACTTTTCTTTTGTGAAATGCATCAATAATATGTGTCACACCCCGAACCTCGAGCGCGCCAACATCCCACCATGGTCATGCAAATGCGACATTCCCTGGTAGTGTCGCCGACCCCATTCATTTCTTATTGCGCAAGCGGAACGTATTATAAAACCCCTAACAATGAAATGCGGGATAGAAAAGCAAGAAGCAAAACCACAACATAACACTTTCATAATTCAATAGAATAACAAACAGCTAGTCAACGGACAAAAGTCTACAAAAGACCGACTCTTAAAAAGGGACTGTCCTATGACCTATAAGTCGGACACGTTCTCCAATCCTTATGACTTCACCTCCGTAACTCCTCAAGGCCAACCAAAGCTATCTATCCGCTCCATCCACCAGGGACCTGAAATTGTAATCCCCAAATCGGGATGAGACAATGTCTCAGCAAGTTCAACCCCCTAAACCCCTATTAGAAAGAACATACACCCAATGGTGGCCTAGCCACATCACACAGAGAACTTACCTCACCTCAATTCCTTCTTGTAGATTAGCACGATTCAAATCACTCAATCACAGATAGTAATAGAGACTTAAACAACCGGAACGCATTCACTTTCATATAACCAACAACCACGGGGGTCCTGATTATAAGACTAAATCGTTATGACACGTCTCATTCCATGCCACACAATTCCATCCCATAATCTGACACATCAACAACACTCAACATGCATTCCAATTGTTATTCACTATCACACAAGGGCATAGCCTACTCGCAGTTCGGCTATCTACTGGCATATAGCCAGGCATTGCCTCCCCACCTTGGAGCACGGCTTCGTCAGTACATCGACGGCATTCCCGAAGGAGCATAGGCCCAGAATCTACTGCGACCCGCAACCACTGCGTGGGCATCCCATATAGGGGCAAGTCCGGCTCAACAGCCCAGGACGATTCCTCTTAATTATCACACAGCCAAATCATACTCGGCCTCAGGACACTTTGCATTTTACTCAACGCTTCCACTTAAGATAGTGATCCCGGCCATTTTTCTTCATATTAAAAGTATTCCATAAATTACTCACGTGTGTGGGGGCACGTTAATTTCGATCCAAAAAACCAATATTTCACTTTTTCAAACCCCACTATTTAATATAATATTGAAAATCCAATTTTTGCATTAAAACCCGACACTTGGGTTTTTGTGAATAAAATCCCTATTTATCACAATCAACACTCAATTTGCCACATCCATTCATCAAATTCAAATTATAAATGCACAACAGCGATCAGCACGAAATTCTGAGAATTTAGGGTCCCAAAATAATTTTTCAAAATTTATTAAATAATTAAATTTATTCCGAAAATTATCCACACTCAATTTTAGCATCCGAGATCGGGAAGGCGGCCAAAATGGGCCAAACACGGGCTGCCATACCCATTTTCTTGGCTGCTGTCCGCTACGAGTTGAGGGCGAATCTAGCGCCGGTTGAGGCGCACAAGGGCCGAGATGGGTTGAGGGACTTCCGGCGTGCTGAGGCGGGGGTGTACGGTGGTCCACGGCGGCTCCGGCAGTGGTTCACGGTGCTGGACAGCTTCGACCAAGCTTCCCTAGATCTGGAATGATTGCTAGAACAGAGGGCCGGCGAGATGGAGGCGGAGACGGGCGGAGCTGCGACGAGCAACGATGGCGACTTCGGCTGCGGTGCACGGAGGTGAGGCCTCAACGGCGAGCTGGCTTCGTTGGTCTTCAACTTGCAAGGGTGTCAAACCGCAAGGGAATGGAGGAGAGAGATGGAGATGCAAGCGGGTAGGGCGAGCGGCGAGGCACGCGGGTGGCGTGGGGCAGACGCACGGTAGTGACGGCGACGACAGTGTGCAAGCGAGGATGGACGGCCATGGCTGCTCCAGCTTCTTCTCTGCATTTCTTTTCATCTTCACACAACCAAGATGGAGGAGAGATGCCACGTGAGAGAGGGAGGGAGGAGAGAGAAGGAGAGAGAGAGAGATGGGACCCTTTCTTTCATTTTCTTTTCTTTTTCTTTAATCCCTCACACATGGCCCACCATGACCTCACATGAGGTCATCCTCCACTCACACCAAGCTTCCACAACAATCCTCCAATGGGTCCAATTTCATTTTCCGCCGGGACCTAAAATCTTGTACATTAATTTCTTCCATTTCCTTCAATTCTCTTCCAATTGAGTCCAATTGAAGTCCATAAAATTAATCCAATGTCACCTCACTTCAATTCACATCTTCACTTGTCCATAGGATCAATTTAAGTCCCAAAAGCAAGACCAAAGGCGGGCCTACTAATTTCTCGGGTCAAATTAACCATTTTCTAATTTAATTGCTGAAAAACTCTGATTGCATGAAAAATCTTCCAAAGATGAGTCAATGATCCAAAAATGATTTGTGACACATCATGACTTCCAATTTCTGAATTCGATCTCAATTTCACGGTTAATTTCACTTTGGCATGATACTAGCGCGGCCCAACCTACTAGGTAGCCTTTAGAAATTTTCATGTTTTTGACATGTGGTTGATCATCTCAAGCCACAATGTACATCTTTAAAACATTGGCGACTTTCAGTTATCGGGATAATCTCAATGTTTCAAATACGAGCACAGGGTACCCAATCGATAGAAAAGTCGGTCCAGTGCCAATCGACAAGAATTGTGCAATCCGGTGGAATCACCCACACCTGATCACACGCCTCTATCAAACCGACCTATCTCCGATTTCTAATCGATTTTTATTTGTGCCGCAATGACCCTTGCAGATTAGCTCGGTCGAAAGATCGCTTCTTGGTCAAATTCTCGAGTCTAATGCATTAGAATTTCTTAACGGCTTCACTTGATAGATTAGTTTTCACATGAGTGGCCGACTCAAGGAAAAGAACTATATGCATGCCAACGAAATGCCAATCTCAATTTATTGAAAATAGGATTGGAAAATCGGGATGTCACAATATGCTTTTGAGATTTATGCTTAAATATCTCCTGCTTAATCTTGAAAGATGTTATTGGGTATACTTGGATACTCTTGCTACATTCTTAGAAGATATCTTATAATTGTCAAGTTTGGTCCGCAAATTGGAAGAAGGTATGTACGTAATATTCTCCTTATATTTGCAAAGATTGTTTTCTATTCTACAAGAATTTGCAGGTGACAAAAGAATATTTCCATATGAAGTTTAGAGATTCTGTACTATTTTCAAAGACTCGAAAATTCTCCTCTTTGTGCAAAATTCTTGCAAATCATTGAGTGAGCCCCTAACGTGTCATATAAAAGGTTGAGTAGCTTTGAATTCAAATATTTTATATTCTTATTTGAAGAAAGGGCATTATATATTGTGTGGATATTATAATAGCGTATTTGTGCAAAATAAGTTTGTTGAGTTTATGCAAATTGAATTTGAGACGAGCTTGACTGAAGAAAATAAATTTCTACCTCAATTTTCAAAAAGCAAGTGATCGTTGCAGATGTTGCTTCTACAAAGGAAATAAAGGAAAAACATTTTGTTCAACATGCACAAGCTACAATCAGTGTTGTTCGCAAAAATTGTCATGGCGACGAGGGAGAAATTGAATGCAAAAGAAAGGGGGAGAATTGATTATTTCAAAAAAGCATCAAATTGAGGGGGAGTGTAAATCAAGTATGAGAAATTCTAATAATGTTGGGTTAATTTTTTCCCAATCTTGATTTCCATGGAAGGAAAAGGTAAATGTGTTAGAACTTGCTAAATTCTACAAAATCTGATTAGTGCATCTTCTATTTCCCTTACTTTTTGTCATTAATAAATCTCATATTTACATTATCATTTTATTACGACAAAAAGGAAAATGAAATTTATAATGCATCTATAATTCTTTATAGATATTTATTGATGTTTGAGCTATATGAATATCCTTCATGTTTGTCTTAAATGATATTTCTAAAGATTGTGTTTCATGCCTCATAAATTTCCAAAGATATTATGTGAATTTGACTTGAATTATATATTCTTTGCATGATACCATTTCCATTGTTAACACTTTTTGATTATGACAAAAAAAGAGAAAGAATATAAATATGCATATGTGTTGACTGTTTGATTGGTTAATATTATTTATTGCATAATATTAATCTTTGATTATATTTCTATATATTGTTATGATCAATCTATTTGCTATCTTATGATTCGAATCACATTTTTTAATATCTAAAATTTGGAGATTGATTTATCAATATTTTTTAAAGTATGGTTGCACATCTACATATTCATAAATTGTTTTATCATCATAGAAAGGGGGAGATTGCTAGGAAAATACCTTGTGATTATTTTGAAGATGACAAAATAAATCAAAGGCTACTAACATGTTTAATGATTTAGTAACTAGGTGAAAGATGCATAAGCCGCCATGCAAATGATAGAATGTGATAAGTCCAAAATGTGACAAGTTTCAAATGAAGCAAGTTCAAAATGAGACAACTTGACAGAACATGACACATGCCCAAAATGTATAAAGACTAGTAATCTAATTTGGATTCTACACCAAGATAGATTCAATTGACTCAATCTAATTGATTAACAATTAGATTATGAAAATAAGAACTTTCCAAATAAATAAACTCTATTTATGGAAACCAAAATTATGATTGTGTAGGCGACCAAAATCAAGTAGAGATTATATCTTTGTCATTTAACGACTACCAAATCTTCTTGATACAGTTCTGTCCAATAAGTATATTGGAAGACGATCCTCTGTATACTATCTAATGGCTATTTTGAAAGTGGGGAAGTATTTAAGAAGATCAAGGACCCAAGGAGCATGTAGGAGACGAGGCCAAGAATCTATAATTCCAACATTTAAGCGAACTTCAAATTATACACTTATCTTTCGTGAGCTTAAACATTTATAATCGTTAGAGAAATCCAAAATAGTGATTTAGTGAGATAGTGTGATCTATTACTAAGTATTTGCACTTAAATTTGTAATCTCTTATTTATCATATAGTGGAATCCAACTAGTAGGCTATCAATATACGAGAGTGGACGTATGTTTGACCTAACCCAAACTACTATAAAATCATGTATGCAATTTCTTTGATCATTACTCTCTTATTATTATTGTTAAAGTCTACTAAACAAAGTAGGTTGTTCTTTAAATTCATTCTACAACATTATAGATTTTGAACCTTATTCCATAATTTGGACCTCATGCAAACAATGATCTTAATTTGTTTTGTTCCACTTTAATTTGTCGAGATTTCATATTATCACTTATTCACCCCTTCTAGGGGATCTTAGCTAGCAACATCAACTTCTTTGTTCCCGAGAACAATTCTAAAATCAAGCCAATTTCTTTTTATTTTCCTCTTTTCTTTTCTTGTTCTTCTTCATCTAGCCAATCCTTGGCCTTGGTGATAGCTGGCAACTGGCCATATGAGGATCGGCAACCTAGCCAAAGCATTGCCATGGCTAGACAAGCTCGGCTTCTACCATTGTGAGGTGGTCTCGCCGAGGGTTAGCAAGGCCGATGACTGGCTAAATGAGGAAGAAAAATAAAAGGAAAAAAAGTATCATAAAATTATTAAAAATCAAAAGCAAGTCTATGGCATAAAAAAAATTGAGGTTTTTATTGAATGCATCTTTGTCTTTTTTCTATTTCGAAAATAAAAAATTTGTATAGTTACTAAATGCTTTCAAATGCTTGGAAACTCGTTCGGGAAATAGAATTAGAAAAAAAAAACTATTTTCAAGTAAAAATTGTTTCTAAGAGTAGAATAATTACTAAACATACCCTATGTCGCGGAGCCCCACATCAACAAAAAAAAAGTCATGACTTTCATTGCCAAGTTTCATGAGACCTGAGTCCCATAATCCAATTGCCAATAAATTGCATGTAGCATTAACTCTTTGGACTATTTATTGCATATCGTATATATACGTAGCTCAACACAAATACTATCCTTTAACTTCTAGATTTGTATATGGTCAATTTCTCAATTGGTTTACCCACTAAATTTTGCAGTTGCGTTTATGGGGATGTTCTCCTCAACATGTACCAAAGTCTTGTGTCTTGTATATGTTTGTAGCTCGCTTTTGGGGCGCTCTCTCTCTCTCTCTCTCTCTCTCTCTCTCTCTCTCTCTCTCTCTCTCTCTCTCTCTCTGAAAGTGCTACAATCACAATCATTGTGCAGCTAATTGCGCCCCTCAAATGACCTCTAATTTGGATTCGTGACCTCACTTGCACGGGCGCTCACACGCCCATGCACAAATATGCCCCACCATCATCCCTTATACTGCCATAGCTCATTTGCCGCTACCACATGCTCACCTTCGCCACACCACATGCTCGTCATTGTGGCATAACACTGATGAATGGTTTTACATGTAGAATGACAGAATTGATCACATTACATGCCCTATTTAAGTGAAATAAAAATTTTGCCTCTGCAATATGCGAAAAGTAAGGGAAAAAGGATTAACAAAATAACTATAATCTTAAATCGCATTTGAAAAAGTCATAACTTAAACCAAAAATTAAAGATGATGACTAAATTTCAGGAAAAAAAACGACATTGAAAAACATAGGCACTTGAGAAGAAAAATTACAATATATATTCAATTTATGTGAATTCAGTGCATAAAAAATGTTGAAGTTGTAAAGGCGTTAAATGTTCAGCATATAATATATACATAATGTTATTAATCCAGACCAGTAATTCTAAACTTGTTTTCCTTTTTTTCTTAATTCTTTTTAGGTGATTAGGTCTGAACCATTCGTCTCATTCTCAAGTTGGACCTAATGTTTGTCTAAAATCTCTTACCTTTGAACCTATAAATTCACTCGCCCTCCTTCATTGGCACTTCAAAGCGCAAAATCCCAAAAAACATGTGGGAGAGAGACATACAGTTTATGGATACTGCCCTTCGTTGATAGTTGATGCTGCCCTTCGGTGCCTTCGCAGTAATTTAGCTACTAGTATGGGAGGCAACAACGGGCAGAAGAAATGTTCATCTTCCTTCTTGCTCTTGAGCATGTTCAAGCCTCGGAGGGCTCGCCGGGACGATGCTTGGGAGGGGAACGTAAGCTCGAAGAAAATATACCCGAGCAACTACGACAAGCGCAGGTACGTTGCGGAGCCCGGCATTGACAAGAAAGCCACGGCCTTCATCACCAAATTCCTGATGGGAGAGCAGTAACAATTCGAACAATATCGAATCAATGCAGCGGAATAAAATAATCTCTCATCTTGTGTAAACTTAATAGGAATCGATATAATAGAGTAAAATAAATACCATTCACGCGAACACAAGACGATTTTTTTACGTGGAAAACCACCTCGATATGATGAGATCAAAAACCACAGGATCGGAGTCCACCTGAAATTCTTCACTATCAACAAAATTGTTCTTCTCTAGCAAATACTAGAGGTACATAGCAGCAAAGACCTCAAGAACATAATTCTTGACAATACACATGAATTTCACAAGAGATCAAGGATAAATCTGACCAAAAAATGCAGGTTTTGATCAATCCATGAAAAAACCTGATATAAGAAGCTTCAAACAAAAATCAAACCGTTCAGATTCGAGAAAATTGTGTCACGAACATATTGACAAAATTTCAGTTCAATCAAACCATGAATCGACCTCCGATGTCAGTTTGATGTAAATCAGATATTGCCCCAAACCCCAGATTTTCTGCTTTCTCTTTTTCTCTTGTTTCTATTTCCTTTTGCGGCTATAGTGAGAAATCATATTTCCTCATATAACTTATCATATTGACTCAAGCCCTTTTTGGGCTTGCAACTCATTGGGCCTTCTCCACATAGGAGTGAACCCAGCTAACAATTCCATGAGACCCGAGTCATGGAATCCAAATGCCAAGTGATCACGATTTAGCATAGGCCGCCCCTCTTACCAAATTGGCTTCTATTTAGAGTTGTATGTGTTTGTTCGAAGTCTTCTTTATTCTCTGGACTACTTGTTGTACATGTGTGTAGCTTAATACAAGTGCTGCCTCTAATTAGAAGATTCGTATAAAAATCAATCTCTCAAGTGGTAGTTTGTTCATAGCTTTCTTCGACTTGCCTGCATTGTTATTGCTGCTGCGTAATAGCTATCGTTGAAACATCCTCCTTTTACATTACTTCTCTTTTATCTTGAGGCAAATTATTGATCTTGTGTTTGTTTATAGTCATATTTGGAGTGCTAGATGCTCCAAGTGCCAAAACTTGACACACGGGAATACTTAAATACCAAAAATTTTGAAAGATACACTTAAATGTCAAAATCGAAGAATAATGGATTATGAAGTGTAACGACAAGGAATTCTAATCAAAATAATGACATGGCATTTTTCAACGAGTCAAGCTCAAAACAACATTTTTTTGGGCATTGATGTGGTTAGATTAGCTCAAAATGACATTGTTTTGTATCAGATTAAATTTTTAATATTAATATTAGCATTAAAAAAAAAAAGATTGCAAAGCATTTGGTGAGGGCATAGCCCTCGCCACCACTACCTTACCATCATTGAGGAGGGTTGGCGGTGGCTGGGCAAGGGTCAATTGGGGTCGCCGAGCCCTAGCCAATGGCCAACAACCTTGGCCGACCACCGGCGAGGGCCTGTAGGGCTAGGGCCCGGTGACCCTAGCGAACCCTCGCACAGCCACCGTCGGCCCTTCTCGACAACAATGGGGTAGAAATGGCGAGGTCACAACACTCACCAAATGCTCTACAATCTTCTTTTTTTTTTTTATATATTAATAGTAAATTTCAAAATTGAAGCAAAACAATGTTGTTTTTGGCTTTTCAAAGCTAACTCAACTTTCCAGCGAGTCATGTAAGCAATCATAATATCAAAAAAAAAAAAAAAGAGTCAGATTTTCAGCTACTTTCACTGAGCTTGGCACTTAAATGTCTAAATTTTATGAAAAAGTGATACTTAAGAGTACATTTTAGAACTTTTGACACTTAAATGCCCCTCATGTCAAGTACTTTTACCATCATATTTGTCCACTGGTGCAATGAATGAGAGAGTGATGCACAAACGCAATGCATAGACAGATCTGGGCTCAAGGGTTGCTCGTGTGCGTGTGGTTTTCTTAAAAGTGCAGAAAAAAGTAAATTTGAAAAGAAAATTCACCCCAAAAATATTGAGGAACGTAATCTTTTACGCACAAGAGGATAATGTCACATATCAATTTGTCACAATATATCACTCATAAACTTATTTTGCAAATCGACTATGCGTATTCCGGACACTATTTTGAACAAAACTGATGATAAAATGTATGCCTTCGAGCATCACCTAATTATAAATAGAAGAGAAACAAAGGTGATGACATTAAAGTAAGGTGGCAAATAAAACATGAGAATTCAACTCTTCTATTGAAGAGACGTCGCTCGGGCGTATAGAGAACAATACTTAACCGAGTCCACCATTCAATGTACAGAACTTAATTGAGCGAAGTACATTCGTGATTTAATGCCCGAGATGCAAAGGAAACATTGCTTTTGGTGAGCCTTGGCTTTTGGGAAAAGGGGAGGAGAGAGCTAATGAGCTAATGAGCCTTGTCGTATCCTAACATAGATGTTATGCGAAACCTGTTAAACACAATAGATCAATTTGAGTGTAGAGAGAGAAAGTAAAACTTATTATGCAGAGTACCCTTGATATAGGTAGAATATTATTTTTGCAACATGAACAATTTTGTCCATCGCTTTCTTCCCTTAAGAAATTCCATATGGAAAAAGATGGGTTGGCAAATCGATTGGCAAGGGTTGATTTGAAGACTGGCGAAATTCTAGGAGAACTAATGAAAAAGCATGGCCTTATTGTTGTAACTCCTGGTCAAATCAAGTCACGAAAGAATCGCACTATACTCTTACTGTTTGGCTCTAAAGAATCATACCGAATGCTTCTTCCTTTACGCTCTCCTCTTTTTTCGCTGGCGACCAATTTTGACTTTGAGGTCTGAATTTTACACAGGCTACCAAGCCAATCGCACCTCAGAAAAGTGGAAGCTACCCTTGGTCTTAAATTAAAGTACGAGTTTTGGTGAACTTCTGTCTGCCCCATCATCCACGCAAGAATTTTATGCAGTAGCGATTTGAGGCTTGATATTTGATTCCCTCGCTTCTCTCTTTCCACTACTCTAGCTTGATATTTCAAATGAGGAAACTCCCAATAATTTCCACCACTCATCATCATTAGCCATCCTTTCCTTTTGGCACGTTTGGTCGATTGGGAAAGGAAAAATTGATGGAAGGCAGCTGCAAATGTTTTATTAAATCAAGCAAACTTCTTGGAGATTCTTCCTAGTCCTTGGTCGTTCTAATTCACCCAGATTCCTCGAGTGGAATAGAACTGTTCGCTCTTTGGGACGTTGTGCTGAAACAAGGCAAGAATATTGCCAGGCTAAAAGTGAGGAGAATAAACATGGGGTCCGTGACTGTTTTGCCTTTCCGTAAAGGTGGGCGCAAAAAATGCAATGCGCACCATTGGATTTGGGCTCTTGAGTTGTTCTCCAAGTATTCGCCTCCTTTCTCTTGGATACTTCTTGAGAATCTTTTAGGAATTCAGTCATGTTCCATCTTTTCTAAAACCGATGGTTTTAAACACTCCAATGCCACATTTCACAATTTTTTGTATTCATTTAATTTACTTCCTCACTTTGGAATTGTTTTCCTTTTATGACGAGAAAGTTTAGTTTAAACAAGTAAATTCGGATTTTATGAAAGATTTTTACTATATAGTTTAGATCAATTACTCCACTCATATGTTTACTCTTAGTATCGTGGAGAAGTGACTCTATGTCACAAGTCCGCTCCTTATCCACTAGACCAAGGCAACCCTGTGATATTTGGGACTGGTTGCCCTTTTTCCCTCCTTCCACTTGAATATCTAAAAAAGGTAAGTTTCTTGTGAGATTCTTAGGGTTAAAATTGGTTCATTCCTTTAGCTCCCAACCTTGGAACGCTTACTTTAGTTGGAATACGGTTCATATTCTCATATTTGAACAAAAAAATATCTCACATAATTTTTTTTTTTAAATTGCTTTTCATTTCTCTCTCTTTTCCCCCATTAACGACGGTTATGAAACCTCTTCTTTGATTGATCTTTTGCATTTTAATGTTGCTTCAAAGCTACAAAGAAAAGGGGTCAAATCTAACCTAATTCTGTTAAATACATTAAACGCCCTATTATTGCTTATTCACACTATGCCTTTGAATTAAATCATTATGAGATTCTCTAAGTATATTCACACATATTTCGATCAGAAAAGGTCCCAGATGCCCTGATGAGCAGAAGACTATGGATTCAAACCCTAGTTGATTCTTGCGTTAAAGTTGTGCAGTCACCTATAAGTGAATTTGAACCAGTGAAAGTTCAATCATTGGAAGCTTTCCCTGCTTTGTGGTAGAGAGAGCATCGCATTGAATGTGCTGTTATATTTAAATTCAAGCCCACCACCATTTATTCACGACAATGAACTAGCATCGGAACCTGAATCATGGGATTTCAAGAACCCTCTCTCCACCGTACAATTCTTTTGAGAAGTATCCGTCGAATTAGCACCATCCCATATAACAAAATCGAGAAAATATTAGGTAGAGCTTTGAGACCAATGTGTCAAAAATTCCAATCCATTTACCTTGCGACATGTGCCGTACACAGGTCCGCTTGTTAGTTATTTTCTCTCCCTCCTTCACTGTATTGCCACTTTATTCCCTCTCTTTACGATCTTCCTCATTCTCTCTCTCTCCTCTTTTTCTCTTCTCCAACCTCAACCTCGAGCCCGACCTCAGACCCGTCGCTACCACATCCGACACATCACCTCCATCTCTACCTTTATCTTCGCCCACTACTTTTTCGACCTCCAGCACTGCCGCCACCTGTCCAACTCCTCCCGCACCCTCTGCATCCATGCCCGCGTCGGCCAAGAGGTCAAGGCCCGATGCTGTGTTGACGAGCCACGCCTCCACCTCATTTGTTGCCTTAGCTAACCCCCGGTCGACCTCAAATCAACTCAGACTCGAGGTTGAGCTAAGCTCGATCACAAATCTAGCGCTCACTTGACCTTAGATCCAAAATCTAAGGCCCAAGTTCATCAGCAGAGCTCGATCTCGATGATGGAGCACTAAAATGACGATAAGTTGGTGGATTGAGACAGTGGTGAGGTGGTGGTGGTGGAAGCGGATGAATATCTATTGTCATCCCGTTGGGCCCAAACGACAATGAGGAAAGAAAGGAGTTCTAGCCCGTTGGGCCCAGACGACACATACCGCTCAGTAAATGGATTGGGATTTTGATATGCTGACCTCAGAGCTCTACCTAATATTTTCTTAGCAAAACCTGGTTTAGTTGTCCTACTTGGCAAATATATGTACATTTCTCAATCCAAAATAATTCTTAAAGAACACAGTTAATTAGGTTCAAGAATGAAACTTTGAATACTAGTATAATTATTAAAAAAAAAAAAAAACCTAGTCCACCATGCAAAAAGCAACCACCGCCAGTAGCGGCTAGCTAGGACAACTATTGCAAAATAAATAGGAAAGTGAACAAATCTGGTAATTAAAGTCCAACGTGTGCAAATAAAATTACCATAGAAACCGCCAAAAAATAATATAGAGCACAAAAGATTTACGTGGATCAATTTGAGTATTGTTACCTACTTTGCAATTAAGTCAATTCATTAAGTCCATCAATTAGGCCAACAAAAGATACTAACATGACTTTTTCATTATTGTTTCTTTTCTCCATGGTATTTTTTATTATTTTCATCCTCAAATCTTACATGAATTAGATTAAAAATAATAAAAAATTATAACTTAAAAAAAAAAATCCAAGCTAAAAGAAAAGCGCACAAGCCCTCGCCGGTGGGCCGCCGCATGAAAAGCGCCGTGGATGTGACCAGGGGCCAGGGCCTCACTGATGGCCGGCGGGCTGCTCCCCTTTGTTTTTCTGTTTGTGTTTTTTTAAAACTTTTGTCCTTTTTTATTTTTTAATGCAATATAATTTTTAATCTAATTCACGTTGTGTTTCTTTTAATGGTTGGTTTTTTTTTTTTCCTAACGTAGAACTTGGTGAGTGCCACATCTTCGCTGCATGTCTTGAGAAAATAATTAAAACAACCATATTATTACTTTATGTTAGATAAATTGGACGGAATTAATAAAAGGGACTTAATTGAATTGATTTGACACATTTTTTAGAATTTGATTGCACATTTTGAGGTTTTTTAGAACTCAGTCGCACTATTATAACAAGTTTTAAAAATTCTACTGCATATGTCCTATAACAAATTATGGAGAATTAATCCGTTTCTTGAAATACCCATGTCCTCTCGAAGAAAATGCCTCAATTGGATGCATCTTGTTTTGGATAGGAGGGCAGACGTGTTTAGAGGATAAGTCAAGTTTTACATGTTGGGAAGCACTGGAAGACATAACTTGGGCCTTCAGCAAAACATCATTTCAAGAATGGGAAGGAGCACGTGTGGTCTTAAAAGAGGAACATACAATATTTCTCAGAAAGTTGGTCAAAAGAATTCTGACCAACTTAAACGACTTGTAAGTGTCCCACTTTCAAAGTCGGTCATACATTACAAATCGATTTACATCCTCAAATTCAATCGGGTTTTACATAATTCAAACTCAAGACATAATTTAATAATGATAATGACTTCCATCGTGGTGGTTTGTGCTTGACATTGTGGCATCGTGAGAGAGAGAAAGATAGGGTTAACTCTAGTGAAGTCATCATAGGTGCAACACCCCGGGTAGCTGCCTAAGCACACCAACAACACATGAGAGAGACCTAAAATCCCAAGCATCCACCACTACGAGTGATCGCTTGAGATCTTTGACCACCCCCACAGTGATAGAGAGCAGCGCCATGACTCCCCATGGCGGCACCAATATTCAAAGAAAATGTCATAAATAATCCCTGAATTTTCATTTAATATGCAATTTGGTTTTTGAACTATTAATTTGTTCAATATATTCGTGATCTTTTAATACATGTTTAATACAATCCCTATTGAACAAATTAAAAGTTAGGGACCAAATTGTACATTGAATCAAAATTCAAGAATTATTGTGTCATTATCCCCACTATTTGTCCTCCAGCCTCAACGCAAATCATCCTTCTCTCTTTTGCCTTTTTTAGTGTTTTCGTTATGAAATATTCTATTGGCCAATATAGGCGGGATAAAATCTTCCACCCCTAGGCCCAAGATAGATTATCTAGAATTTTATCCGGCCTAATACAAATATATCCAATGCCAGAATCCAAGCTCTTATATGGGCCACATGACTGGGCCTTGATCCTCTTATTTCTTTTTGCCGATTGATTAACCCACAACACGGTGCGAGGGAGATAGTTTGAGGGCCGTAATTGCAATCCTATCACAGTTCTTGATTTTGATCCAGCTAAGATACTACTTAAGCTCGTGCCTGCGAAATTTGTAATAATTTGAGGATTGTGATTGCAAAATAGACGACTAATTTAAATTTCAGAGAGGTACCAGCCATGAGCTCTAGCTAATCTTTTAAAGGGCGTAAGTGCTATAACTAAAATTTGCGATTTTTTTTTTTTTTGGGTATATGTATATTAATTGGTTTGTAATTGGCCCATTATCATCTATTGGCCCAAATAAGGCAAAACCTCGAACTTTCGGCGACTGATAGGAACGGGCCGGGCCCTCTTTAACTCTTTTTTCAACAACCCATCCCCTCCTTTTTCTTACACAATAATATGCTGGGCTTGATTGACAGAATCATACCTGAACTCCCTCCAAAGCAAAAACCTCCTAAACACTAAAACCTATTGTTTCTCTAGCATGTAAAGCATCATATAATTATATAGATAATAGTAAAATTGAGGTTTCAAGAAAGAGTTTTTTCGAGGTGCCGACACGTGGTGCCTCCCCTGCGCATCGCTGTCCTTGACAATCCTTTAATTTTTTTACACGTTTTCTTCTTCATTTAGATAAATATGCCATTTGGACCGACATTCTTTATGCATGACATTTGTATCTGTTTGACTTCCAAAAAAACTATTTTTAACTAATCTAGAAAGTTAAATCTTTATCCATATTTATAGTTAATACTTGGAGAAAAATGGTAATACACTTGCCCTCTTCAAGTTAGTCTATAAATCTTGAATCTAAAATGAACTATTTTTAACTAATCTAGAAAGTTATATCTTTATCCATATTTATATGTGCTTAAGTCAAAATAACCCTTCTAAATTCATTTTGATAGTGAAACTACAGATGAAAATAGAACAAAAGCAAAAAATCATTGAAAAGGCATAGGAGGTAAAGACAATTTTTGAATTTTGAAGTACTCATTGTAATAGACATATGCTGAATTTAATTAAAGATTCATGTACATGTGAAAACTTTCTAATGTTACCCAACCTTCAATGCAATAAAACATAATTTGCCTGACGCAAAACCTATCCCATTGGCCTTTTGCAGGGGGATTTTTCTGAGTACGGGAGCGGAACCATACGATCATCAAGCGTTAATGCTAAATCTTGATGTAAGATTTTGTGGGACTATTATCAATTGTTCTAAAAGTTTAAGTTATTAGATGAAAGTATAGTTTATTATTTAAATATTCTCATGCTTAGTCTAATTTTTTACCTAATACTAAATGTGAAAATTTTATTGGAGAGGTAAAAAGGGTTTGGAAAAATTCGAACTCAAAATTTACAGTTTTAATGCCATATAAGATTTTGGTGAGATCATTACCAACTATTATAAAAACTTAATTTTTAGATGAAAGTATGATTTATTATTTAAATATTCAAACAATTGAAAAGATACACACAGAAGTATCGAGGTTGTCAAGGGACTCGTATTCGTGGCCATAATCACGACCATCGTCTTCCATTCTCTGTGTCTCTATCGCACATTAAGGAATGACGAAATCCTTTCCTGATCCACGCGAGTGGTGTTCGGCCTTTCCCGTTGTGCCTTGATGAGTAAGTTGACTGTGGAACTGAGTGCTGGATTCATGGGTGTGATGTCTAAAGAAGTACCACTTTTATGTTCCAGTCCCCTTAATGGGGAGAAGCTAGTGGTGGTCCATGTCTGGTATTTTGCTCATGCACTCGACCTTGTTCTCATGCAAAATCCTCCTAAATTACTCCACAACTTTTGAAACCTCGGTGAGAAGTTTAGTTATGACTTTTGATCCTCCACTAGCCTTCCATACCACGGAAGCGCTGCCTATTCTTCAACATTTTGGGCACGGGGCCGGAATATTTCGAATATGTCGTAAGGAATGACAAGATGGGTTTGTGTGTGCTTTGTTCTTGGAAGAAATTATCAAAAAAGTCCTAAACATGTTACACATATACCAGTTTAGTTATAAACCTTTGAATTTGGCTAATTTAGTCCAAAATCTTTTAAACTACGTTTCGTTGTTTAGATTTTGAATTAGGATAAATTAGATAAAATAAGATATGAAATCCAAAGATTTCGTTATATTATATCTATTGGTTGATTAATTGTAGTAATAAAATCTAATATATTCACATCATATCATGTATATTATTTGGTATAAAAAACATATTAGTGTAAATAAACATAAAAGTTCACAAACGAATATGGTAAAAGTCTATCGCGACATCCATGTTTACTTTATTTGTATTGACTTTTTTTTATATTTAATTATTTCATTTTTAATTTCTTTCTTCCCTTCTATCATTCTCTGATAAAATTTAATTAGATGGTTAATTGTATTAATATACCTAAAATACCGAAGTACATAAAATGTGTAATAATTATAAAATTTATTTATCTTTACATATTGAATTGTATTAGAATTAAATTATAATATATAAATAAAAATAAGATTAAATTTAAAATAAACGAAATTGATTTTTTTTGTTATATTATATTTCTTATAATAGAATTCATATATTACTTATATTCATATATAATTTAATTTTATTAATTTAAGAAGTTTGTTATTCGAAAAAAATTACTTTTCTATTATAGATATTAGAAATCCTATACACATTTATCCTACATCTTCCATGGGATAATTTTATTTGAGCTATATTATTTTTATATTTAACTTTATCCTATCTTGAGTAGATATCAAATGTAGGATAAAATAAATTTGATTGTATCAAGAATTTTATCTAATCTGCCAAACACAGTTAGGATAAAATTTAATCTTAAACCTTTCGATATTTTGCTAATTCAGTTAAAAACCTTTCATTTTTGTCAATTTAGTCCAAAATTTCTTGATGATTCATTAATTTAGTCCTTTTAGCCAATTTCTTTTTTTGAAAATTTTAATTATTTTTCATTTTTTCTGATTTTGTATTATTATCATTTCTATTTTTGTTTTGTTTTGTTTTGTTTTTTCTAATCATGAGCTGACGAGGGCATCATAGCCCTTGCCTAGATCCTCACCAACTTAGGGTTGGAGAAAGAATGAAAAGAAAAGAAGAAATACAGGAAAATTTTCAGAAAATTTTTAAAAGACCATTCACTTCGGCACCAGCGGTGCCACTTAAAATGGTCAAAGCCACTAAGTAAATAATTTTTTGCCAAATGACTAAATTGGCAAATCATGAAAAAGATGTAGAGCTAAATTGTCAATATCGTCAAAAGTTTTAAAACTAAATTGATATAATTGAAATGTTTATGAATGAATTAGCGAATTAGCGAAAGGTTGAGAACTAAATTAAACTAATTGAAATGTTTATGAGTGATTTGATACAAATACAATATGTTATGACTTATTTGATAACTTTCTCCCTATAAAATTATTATTCTTTTTTCAGCTAAAATTAATAAATGAGAAAATGAGTTTATTTCGAGTCGTTCTCATTATAAAAGAAAATTTCTCAAAGTTGAATTTCTATGATTGTAAACTTTTTTTTAATGTAGTTCGTAAGTTTCTTCTTAGATGATGTATGCCAAAACTTTTGGTAGTTTAACTCGACGTATGTTGTACAAGCACACTATCCCAATATTGCATTTGTCTTAGGTATATCAAGTAGATTAAGCGATTCCCAATTTCCAAAATCAGAAAGAGATATGAGATGCTTGCATTAATCTACGCTATAGTACGTGTACAATTTATGCGTTGGAATGTTTCCGACAGGGCAAGATATAAGTCAAATAGCGATTGGTTAACGCCTAATATGAGGAAGAAAGAAAAGTCCTAATTGAAGTTTGGCCTTTAACTGACTTGATAAAGGAAAATAAATTACTGACTCCATCATTAATGGCAAAGAGGACTTCTTGCAAATTGAAGTCGGCGAACAAGGGGGCAAGTTGCTGGAGAAGAAAAGTCCAAGATGGTCTTCAAGTGACAGCTGGATATGAAAGTGAGAAGTGATAAAAATGAAGACAAGGAGCGTGTGATGTGATGTCGACTCCTTATCAAAGAAGAAATTGGAAGCCCATCATCATGCATGAAGTCGGCTGCTGGACGCGTGGCGGTGAAAGCTCGAGCCTATAAATAAGGCTTCCAGTAAAAGTTTTAAAAGATAAAGCCACCGTAAATTTACCGTGTTGCGTAGAAGGGTGAAAAGAAAGAACAAAATATTAATAGGAAATTCGATGAATTTTTTTTTTTTAAAGTTATTAATGTTAGCGTTGGCCACATAGGATGGTCGACTTGAATGAATCGCCATAATTAGCAATTTACACTCAAAATTAATTGTAATGACATTTTAAGATTAAATTAGCATAATTGAAAAGTATTGAATTAAAAAAGAATTAGGATTAAATTGGCCAAATTAAAAATTTCATGGTTGATTTGGTACAAATAAAATAGATTTAAAACTTTCTTGATAACTTTTCCTTTATAAATATTATTTTTTTTGTGCTAAAATTAATAAATGAGAAAATGAGTTTATTTTGAATCGTTCTTATTATAAAAGAAACTTTTTAAAACTTCAATTTATTTGATTGTGAACTTTTTCATGTAGTTCGTAAGTTTATTAATTATATGACGTGTGCCAACCAAAACTTTGGGTAGTTAGTGATTCCTATTTGGAATATTAGAAAGAGCTAGAGATGCTTGCATTAAATTTGTATTATAATAAATGCACAACTTTTGTATTGGAATATGATCGACACGGTGAAATTTAAGCCAAGTAATGATTGGCTAATGATAAATTGATGTACTCTTGCTACTCACACATATTCTCTTACGATCACTCCTAGGAGCACATATGTATGTGTCTTTAATAGTTGCCTGATTTGTGTGGGACATGGAGACCGTCACACCGATGAAATCTAATTAAGTACTCAAAGAGTCCTAGATATCATCATTACAAAGAAAAAGACTAATTAATATACAAATGGACTTATCTTCTTAGATTATATTTATTTAAGTGCAAAAATATTAACCTACTATCTTTGACAATAGAGGAATGGATCAGATCAGATTGGATTAGAGGGTTACAGCCTGCACTCTCAAGTCGATAGAGGAGAGACTATCCATCGCATAGCCCATGGTTTTTCCCATGGTTTTTCTTAGAAATCCAGGGTCGCAATCATCTGTATTTTCCCCATTTTGACAATGGTCTCTTCCTTTTTTATCCGATTGTTCAGAAAGGAACCATCTTTTCAACCCCACTTTGAAGAATATATGCCATGAGCAACATGAAGCTGCAGTTTTGCATACAAGAGAATCCTTACCAAGAATCCAGTCCAGAAGCAGCTCATTAAGTTTTGAGATTCTTCTCACCACCCACCACGTTGGGGCTAATTGAAAATTTTCGATAAGCAGTCCACCGAGATTTACGACTCGAGCTAGTTACAGATAACAATTCTTGCGTAACAATAGTTTTATAACAATCAACAACAGAACAATTCCGACTTACATACATTACCCAACCACTCTATTTGCACTGACAGATGGGAACCCAAATTGCAAATTTAAACCGGGTTAAAAGAAACGAAACACCGACACACCGATATAGAGTGGAATTATACACACACAATCAAGTCTAGGGTCACCATCAACTGGGGCATAAAAGGTCCCATCTTCTTGATAGAACAAGCACACTTCATTCCTTTTTCGAATCGAGCCACCTGTCCAAAGCCATGATCATCGAATAAATTAAAGTAAGTCCAAAGTATCATCAATATTAATTAGTAGACTATAAGAAACAGTCGAATTGGCGATAAGGTGTGTTCATGTCTAGTCATGCCGGGCCCATCCACATAACCATCTTTTGCGTTGCCCCGAATCCGTCCCTTCTTTAGTTTTCTTAGCAACGGCCACTCCGTGACATTAGCCAACGTGATCATAGTCGAACCCTTTTCTCTTTCATGAAAAATGCAGTAATTTGCGTAAACAAATATTTATATATTGCCAGGAGTTATCTGGAAGGGAATGGTTTAACACAATTCAGAGTATTCGATGATTACTGGAGATAGAAAACCACAATTCGACTGCAAAAAACCTTGTGAAAATTGAAATCCTTAGATTGAGATTGATGGGGTGCTTACACAAGGGTGTGCTTTCATTGCTTGGTGATGATCCAGATAGCATAAATGATCCCGGGAAGATAGCCAAATATAGTCAGCAGAAGGCAGATCCAGAACTCAATCTGTCGACAATCACAGCCACTAACCAGTTAATATTTCACCACACCAAAAGAAAAAGGAGAAAGAAGACCAACACGGGCATGAAACATCCTATTTCCTAAACATGGAAACTCCCTCACGCCCATCATAGTTTGCTCAAAAAAGACAAGGGAATACGTGCTCACTCTCTAGTCCGCTAATTCCCAAGAATAGACCAACCCAAGCTTGCATGGAAGCTAAAGCGAAAGAATCAAAAGAAGAAGGAGGAGGAGGTATAGGGTGTTGTGTTTTGACCTTGCAGCCATACTTGAGGAAGACACCAAGAGGAGGCAGGATGATGGCCACGAGGATGTCGATGCATGTGTAGGTGCTGTCCGACATCGTCGTTCTTCCTCTGTCCTTCGATTCAAGCTTTTAGTAAAGCTGAGCTTTCGTGTAGGAGGGTGGTGAACTGGTGATGACAAGGTCTCTAGTGCGAACAAACTGAAACGGCGATGCTTCGGTCTTTATAGAGACCCAATCGGGACCAACCCCACCCCCCACGTGTGCCTCCCTCATTGGGACGATTCATGTGTTGTTGTTCTGTATTTTCTTTGTGCGGACTTCTAGACCGTGGAATCCATTTTACAGCTGCCTCGAATAAGCTTTTGGAACGTGGCACCACGCCCCCCAAATATTCGTTAGGGGGTTAATTCCATCGTGATCGGAAAGTTCAACGGGGCTATGCAACCTCGCGTCCCGCTCACGGATGCGTCTGCTCTTTTCTTCGTACTAATCAGGTCGACCCATTGAATGTCTTTCCTGCCCAAATAAGGGTGAGTCCATTTCAGACACGACTCCTCGCTCACGTTGATTCATATCCACAACCACAGTTAATAACAAGATATATTTTTTGTTTTGGTCGGCCAGTTAATAACAAGATGAAGATGATCTTTTTTTTTTTGGCTAGGAAGATAAAGAAGAGCTTAGTTTGCCATGATGTCCCTTCTTATCCTCTCTCTCTCTCTCTCTCTCTGTCTCTCTCTCTCTCTCTCTCTCTCAGAGTAAATCCAACATGGTAGGTCTAGGAGGGGCCGAAATTTGGCCTCTCAGCGAGCTCAATGGACCAAAAGCCTCCATTCCTAAGCATGGAAGTTGACCCATCATGATCAGATCTGATAATTTAGGAATAGACAACAGCGTATGTGTTCCCCCCTCCTATACTACTTAGATGTTTTTATTAACTGTTAAAGACTTAGCACCTAACACTGTGACCCATCAAGCTCATCAAACTTTCTCCTTATGCATGCACAAGAATATCACGTGGTTTATTCGAATAGCTAGCGTCAACTTCTTAGTGTATGATATTCGCTTATATAAGGAAACTACTAAGAAAGATGAAGAACTCAAACAAGATCAAGCGATTGACTCTGAAGATCATTTGTATTACAGTATGACAATTGTATCATTGTAACTCAGTACATTTGAGATAGTAAAGAATACAATTCCTCTGTAGTGAGTTACAGACAGAGTTCGAAAAGGTCAAATCTTGGATGATTCCATCATCTCCTATGATCAATCTTACTTGACTTACTTCAGCATTTCGATTCTCTGCTATCAACCATTCTTCGAATCTTCCCCTTCAATACAGAGACTGCTAAGCATTTGTCGATGATGCTGGTTTACCTTTTTCTTCACTCTCCTTTTCTCTGACTCTCAATCTATTTTCTTATCTTTCTTATGTAAAGAGAGAAGAGTATTTATATCTAAGAGCTTAACAGAACTTGGTTTACAAGGGGAAAACAGAATGCGGTAACTTCTTAACATAAAAACCTAATTGACTACATCTTATGACTTAGCGATCCAAGTCATTTATTATCTGAGCATCTCCTTCATTGATGTCGATCCAGGCTGGTCTTCCTTATAAGATCTTTACCGTTGATTACATCTTATGACTTGGCGATCCAAATCATTTGCTGTATTGCCAAGTCCTCTGTTTCCTTTTTCCAACACGTGCTGTTTCCGCTCTTCTTCATCAGCTTTTGTTCCTTTATACTTAACATCCCCCCGCAAATTGGGAAGGGCGATGAATCCCATTCCCAATTTGGTGCGAAAAGACATATGAGCTGATTGTGAGAGGGACTTAGTGAAAATGTCAGCTAATTGAAGATGGCTTGGAATATGTTGGATAGAAATGGAACCAGAAGACACCTTTTCACGAACAAAATGAAAGTCAACTTCTATGTGCTTTGTTCGCGCATGCAAGACAGGATTGGCTGTGAGGGAAATAGCTGATTTATTGTCACAAAACAATGATGTAGCTGTTGCAAGAGGAATACCAATATCACGTAGAACAAAGCCGATCCAGGTTAATTCAGCCGTTGTAGAAGCTAAGGCCCGATACTCTGCTTCTGTGGAAGACCTTGAAACAGTAGATTGTTTCTTGGCTGACCAGGAAATCAAATTGGAACCTAAGAAAGTACAGAATCCTGTAGTAGATCGTCGAGTAGTAGGACAACCTGCCCAATCAGCATCTGAAAAACCATAGAGATTTGTCAAACTGTTGGAATGAAGATAGTATCCAAGATGAACAGTTCCTTTGACATATCGAAAAACTCTTTTTAATTGATGAAAATCTGCCACCGTGGGATGTTGCATCTTTTGACAGAGGAGATTTGTTGCAAAGGCTAGATCTGGTCGAGTTATAGTCAAGTATTGAAGACCACCTACCAAGCTTCTGTATTCAATAGGATCTGGCAGAGGAGTTTCAGCATTGGCCATAGCAATTGACCGTAGTGGCAAAGGTGTGGAGATTGGTTTGCAATCTGTCATATGAGCCCGTTTGAGTAGGTCGACTGCATATTTTGTTTGACATAAGAACAAAGTCTGTAAAGTGCGTTTGACTTCAATGCCTAAGAAGTAGTGAAGATATCCAAGGTCTTTCATATGAAATTGAAGACTAAGATTCTGAATCAATGTAGTTAAGAGCTGAGGAGAGCTTCCTGTCAAAATGATATCATCAACATAAAGAAGTAATAACACTGTATGCGACTCAGTATGAAGAACAAATAAAGAGGGATCGGCTGTACTACAGAAAAAACCAATTTCAAGGAGAAAGTTGCTGAATTTATCAAACCAGGCTCTTGGTGCTTGTCGAAGTCCATATAAGGACTTGTGAAGAAGGCAGACATGGCTTGATTTTTTAGGATGAATGAAGCCAGGGGGCTGTTCCATATAGACAGTTTCATTTAAGTCTCCATGAAGAAATGCATTTTTCACATCAAGTTGGTGTATTGTCCACCGTTTTGTTAGAGCTACAGAGAGTACTATGCGAACTGTAGCATGTTTCACAACAGGACTGAATGTCTCGATGAAAGTCAAGTCCTGGTTATAATTATGGTTAATGGATCAACGAAAGCCAATAAATTAAAATACATTTTTTTCTGATGGAATCCTTTGGCTACCTTTTAGTTCATGATTTATCGAGCCTTGATCTTTGGAAACATGAATATCTTGTCTAGACTACCATCATGGTGCGAGGTTGGTCTTAAAGACCCACTTACAACCTACAACATTCATCTTAGGTATGTTCTTGGAACCAATGTCCAGTTATTTTTCAATGTATGATTGGCATATAAAAAGAAGAGCATTCATCTCTTCTTGCATTGCACTGTGCCAACCCTTATCAGCTAATGCTGACTTGATGGATCTTGGTTCCATAGGAACTCGATACTCAGCCAAGCAAGCATATTTTGGATTTGGCTTAATAATACCTTATTTGAGTCGGGTCTGTATATGATGAACAATAGGATTTCTCTGAGAAGAAGATAGATCAAGAGTATGTTGTTCTATTTTAGGACTACTATTGATAGGTAGAGTATTTGAAGTAGATGAAGAATCATGAACTGATTGAGTTTCTATGATAGCATCATTCTGCCTTGGTGTTGATGTAGTATCTTGATGCTGCATTGATGCTGATGAAGTATGTTGTTGCATCTGTTCATTGTCATAACTATCCATATCAGGATGATATTGACTTCTTCTTACTGACTGATGAGAAAAACTCTTGTTTGTTGTGTCAGTACTTGAAGATTCGAGCAATTTTACTTCTTCAATCCACTGTCTATATAAAGGAGTATATTGTCCATACTCATTGATCACCCTTTTTGTGAAGGGAAAAGATGTTTCATCAAAGATCACATGTCTACTGATATATATACGATTATCAGTAGGCACAAGACATCTATATCCTTTATGCAAATCACTATATCCCAGAAATACACAGGTAAGAGATCTAGGATCGAACTTATGTTTTGAATATGATCTTAAACATGGATAACAGGCACAGCCAAACACCCTCAAATGATCATATTGTGGCTGAGTGTTATGAATCTTACTATAGGGTGTATCCATTTTTAGTTTTGGTGTTGGAAGTCTATTTACAATGTAATTTGCTGTAACAAAGGCATCCACCCAAAACTTTAGTGGAACCTTGGAGTGATATAACATTGCTAATCCCAATTCGACAATGTGTCTATGTTTCCTTTCTGAAACTCCATTCTGTTCGGGAGTGTGAGGACATGATAGATGTTGTTTTATGCCACAGCTTTGCAGATGTTTTTGAAATCTCCCACTTACAAACTCTCCTCCTCCATCACTTTGGAAAATTTTGATTTTGTGACTGTATTGTCTTTCAACTAATGTCTGGAATCGAACAAAGATATCAAAGAACTCAGATTTCAACTTCATTGGATATAACCAACTATATCGTGAGAAACTGTCAACAAAAATCACATAGTATCTAAACTTTTGAAATGAATCAACTGGTGCAGGCCCCCAAATATCACAGTGGATCTTTTCTAATGACAAATTTGATATAGAATTTGACAAAGGAAATGATAGAGCTGTACTTTTTGCTATTTGACAGCTGCTGCAAATTTTCGAAGAAGCTAAATTAACATGAATCAATTTCTGATGATGCAGATGATCCACTATTTGAGTATTTGCATGAGCTAGTCTTTGGTGCCATATTTCTGCATTTACTGTTCTCTGTCTTTGAGTAAAGAAGGCTGCTGCAGTCTGTGTATCGACTTGATAAAGGCCCCTATTCTTCCTTCCGAGCTGCACTGTCACCCTGGTATTGTTGTCCTTTACATAAACACCAAGTTTATCAAAGATAAATGTGCAAGGATAGTCATCAGTGAGTTTAGACACATAAAGAAGATTCTTCTTTATTTCTGGTACTATGAGAACATCATTAAGAGGTAATGTATTTCCTTTTGTATTTAGGTAAGTGTTACCAATATGTGTAACAGGTAAACAAGATCCATTACCAATCATCACTGTATCGAGACCTTGGTATTTAGAAAGAGTATGAAGAATACCAGGATTCGCACTGATGTGAGCTGTGGCTCCAATATCAGGGTACCATTCACTTCCTTTTGGATCTTCGATATGCATTGCTGTCAGAGCTGCTGGAATATCTTCTACTTGATAAGAGTTGTCAAAGCGGTACCAACAACGGAGAGCATCATGCCCAGGTCATTTACATATTTGGCATTCCAATCTAGCAGCACCTGTGTCTTTCTCATCCTGCAGACTTTTTCTTGAGTTTAATAAAAGAGGAGGATAAGATTTGTTATTCTGATACCTTTGAGAGTATGTAGCATAAGGTCGAAATCCCTGAGTAGCTGTAGAGAAGGCATTCCTTTGTCTAAGATATTGATCTCCTTGCCCTTGAATAGCTGCATCTTCTCTGTAATTTTGATTTCTTTCAACATAACCAAAACCTCGACCTCTATTACTAATAGTTCTGCCTCGACCATAGCTACGGCCACCCCTATAACTTCCTCTCTGGGCTAGAAAACCAGAGGTTTGTGAAAGATATTCTCCATCAGTATTCTCTTTAGGGTGCATTTGAGACTTTCTTTGCCCGAAATAGGCCAAATTGGGATTGAACTGACTCCTGGAATAAGTCTTCATCCTTGATTCAAATCTTTCCAGTTGAGCTATAACCTCATCATAATCGGGTTGAGGCTTCAAACAATATATGGTGGTTCGAAGATTCTCATATTCTGGACCCAATCCTTCCAGTATACCAAAGATTTTGGTTATTTCATCCACTGGTTTACCAATAGCATTCAACTGATCACATATAGATTTGTATTCTCTGAGATAGGTAGAGAGGGTTTGATCAAGTTTCTGGCAGGACTGTAATTTCCCTCTAAGTTCGAACTCCTTCGCTATTGATTTTTGTGTAAATCGCTTTAGAAGAGTCTGCCATACCTCAAAAGATGTCTCTAAACCAATGATTAGACTCAAAATATTCTCAGTGACAGCCCCACTAATCCAAGATGATATCAACTGATCTGTTCTTGTCCAATCAGTATAATCAGGATTAACAAGTTCAGAATCACATCCTTCATCATTTTGCAACATTCGTGGAGGAGAAGTAACATCACCATTAACAAAACCAAAGAGGTCTTGACTTTTCAGAAACCTTTGGATTTGAGCTTGCCATAACAGAAAATTATCTTCGGCGAGCTTGATTGTGACAAAATTCGAGATGTTTACATGGATTGGAAAAGGATATTTTGGTGTTTTTATTGCCATTACTGCAAACTTCCAGCTCAAGACAAGCTATCAGTCAATCAACCTATGGCTCTGATACCATGAGAAAGATGAAGAACTCAAACAAGATCAAGCGATTGACTCTGAAGATCATTTGTATTACAGTATGACAATTGTATCATTGTAACTCAGTACATTTGAGATAGTAAAGAATACAATTCCTCTGTTCTATCTCCTATGATCAATCTTACTTGACTTACTTCAGCATTTCGATTCTCTGCTGTCAACCATTCTTCGAATCTTCCCCTTCAATACAGAGACTGCTAAGCATTTGTCGATGATGCTGGTTTACCTTTTTCTTCACTCTCCTTTTCTCCAACTCTCAATCTGTTTTCCTATTTTTTTCTTATGTAAAGAGAGAAGAGTATTTATATCTAAGAGCTTAATAGAACTTGGTTTACAAGGGGAAAACAGAATGCGGTAACTTCTTAACAGAAAAACCTAATTGACTACATCTTATGACTTAGCGATCCAAGTCATTTATTATCTGAGCATCTCCTTCATTGATGTCGATCCAGGCTGGTCTTCCTTATAAGATCTTTACCGTTGATTACATCTTATGACTTGGCGATCCAAATCATTTGCTGTATCGCCAAGTCCTCTGCTTTTGCTGTATTGCCAAGTCCTCTGTTTCCTTTTTCCAACACGTGCTGTTTCCGCTCTTCTTCATCAGCTTTTGTTCCTTTATACTTAACAACTACCACGTATCATCCATTATATCTGTCTCAAGTTTCAAGTTTTCGAAAAGTGCTATATCATTGTAAACCTACCATATCTATGCATTATCAATCATATTATCTCCGGTTTAAGTTTGTTAGAGAAGTGCCGCGTCGCTATTTGACATGAGAATTCACACCAAAAATATTACAAAAATCATTAAGGGTTGGAAGGGCTTCTCGAGGAGATTGACATATAACTATTTATCTACTAAGAATTGAGGAATAATGATGTTGATCTCAAGATCACCTCTATATACTGCATCGTATATTAAGAGAGATGGCACGTGATGCTTATGCAACCGGTATGAAGATTGGCTATTCAACATTTGCTCAACTCCCAAGTTATGAAAGCCAGAGTTACATAAATTTAGGTCATCGATATCTATGTCGATATCGATTTACAAGGTAAAAGTTTAGTCAAATGCCTAATTGTGGCTTAACCTATTTGTTTAGTACTTACTAATTACCGTAGATCGCGCCCGTTTGATTATTCTTTTTCCATTAAAAACTTCGGGAAGAGAAGTTATCTTCTTTAATCAACCCTCGATTCAATTATATTCTGTATTCTTTGCCAAATTCGAGTTCTTGAAGACGCCACACATTCCCCTCCACGTTCGATTATATAATGTCCCAATTTCCAATACTTTGCTTCTCAGACAGCAGCTCAGTTAACACGAATTCAAAAAGCTTTTCTCTTTAATTAATATCGCCTAAGCAACCAGCCCTCTCGCGCATCATTCTTCAGGGTCTAAAGCACTGACTCCTGTGCACTGACTGGCTCGCAAGAAGCAGAGCACATGCCGCCGGTTCCCGTTCCGACAGGCGGCGGCGGCGACTCTGCACAAAGATTGCTCCGAAGAGGAACTTTGCGACCACGCATTTCCCCTGAAGTTAAAAAAAAAAAAAAAAAAGAGAGAGAACAGAAGAGAATGAAAGAGAACAAGAACAGGAGGATATGCAGGGGACTCGACCTCTCGTGTCATCGCCAGCGCTCTCCGTATGGCCCCGTGCGGTGGATGTCCGGTAGCGCTGGTGTCTAGGTGGCCGCCTCCCCGTCCACGTGCCACTTCAGTTTGGAGTCTCCAGTTCTGATTCCTTAAAAAGATTTAGAATCTTGTCGTTTGGACAGAGGAAAACGTCAGAGAGAACTCTCCTCTTTCCCAAGAGGATGGACAGAAACTTTCACACCGCCTTTCGGATGCTAATCAGTTAATCCGGCTTTATCACAATCCAAGGGAACTGAACGAGACACAAACGTAGGCAGCGAAACTCCGCTAGTCGACTTACTGATCAAGGAAACGGTTTCTCTAAGCCACTCGGCCAATTTCATCGTCAAATTCGTGTCTTATCTGATTCATGGAGTCGATGGCGTACGTCACGAGTCGCGAATGAACCCACTTGTTTTGGACCTACTCCTATGGAGTAGGCTGCGAGGAAGATTTTATCGAGAAAGAGACCGGACTATCGACCGAAGTTGATATGTCTATCCAGCACCGGTAGTATAACAGGGTCGGTCACTCTGTGTGTACAGAGGGCGGTGATGCCACCTGCCAATTCAAGAGAGGACCCCTTCCCTTCTGAGTTCTGGCTTTTGTTTGATCCCAAAGAGATTGGATCAACTGTGCCAAACAAAAAAACCAAGAACAAAGAACCAAAAAGAAGCGGTTCCTACTATTACGGAGATGTTACCATCATCACCGCCCACCACCCCCTAATTAGACTTCAAGAAACAGGTCTCTCCAATGGGAAGATCGGAAATTGTTTAAACCCTTAGATCCCCATCGTAATGCATTGAGCTGAAGCACTAGTCCTGCCTCTTTCAATCCCCACATCCCCTTATAATTTCTCTCAAGCTTTCAACATCATTATTAGTCTTCTTTATTTTTGCAAACTGCATGTTATTTTATGATCTGTCATGGGAGATGGGAGGAGATGTTCAGTGACGTAAATCCCCAGAAGCAGAGGATAACATAAACTATCTGGAGCAGCATATGTTGTGTTTCTGCTGCACTGTACAGGCCAAAATGGCTTCCCCCCACTCTCAAATATATAAAGATCAAATGGTCATATTCAGCAGCAGGAACAATAATAGTAATCGCATTCTTGTTTTTCTTCATGGCCCCACTTCATTTTCTCAAATGAAATCAAGAATCTGTGATGGAATTGGAAGTTACCTGCTTTGAGGCATTCGACTGTACTTGCTTTTTTCTTCGTTTAGTAATTCACCGTTTTGACTGCCATTAGTGGGAAGTCAGAGAGACCCCCAAAAGCAGGGAGCAACGAGGGCGGTTAAAGCTTTGGGATTTGGAGCTCCATTTTTGCATTTTAAAGACTTCTTGTACTCTTCTCTGACTCGCCCTCTGCCTCATGTGTTCCCCACCATCCAACCTTTCACTTTCTTCAACACAGTCCAGCTGGGTTTTTTCGCCCTTCTTTCTCTGCGTGAATTTTTCCAGAGCGTCTCTCTTTCTCCGAGCTCAAAGATTGCCCTTTCGAGGATTTTCCAAACCGTGATATCCGAGCAAGAGCAATCATTCGCGCTTTCAATGCATTTGGATTAGTGTTGCTCGACTCATTCGAGGTGTCATGATTCAATGACCAAGAGTTATGTGCTTGTTGGGTAAGAAATTTTTGGGCCTTTTCTTTACAAGATAAGCCATCTGTCAAATGAAAGATCTGAATGTTTTCCTTTTTATGAAGTTTCTGACGAAGGGTTCTTGGGAAACAAGATAAAGTTTGGTATTGGATGATTGGAAGGTGTCAAGGGAGAATTTTTATGTAAGAACGAATAGAAGGGTTTCTGATTCTCATCAAGAACTGAGGACTTTAGCACTTTACTCTTTTCAAACATGGGTTAATAGTATTTTATGTTGCTCGCTGATAGTGACCATCATATTAAAAAACAGAGGATTCTTTTCTTAATCTTGACAGTGAAAAGGAGTGATCTTTTTCTCTTCTCTACCTCCCCTATAAATTTGGACTGATTTTGTCTTTCCGTGGGGTTTTTGGCAAAGACTGTGACGCCTTAAAACTCTAGGGTGAAGGTTTATCTACAACTTGGGTTCTTTGAATTCTATTGGAGAGTGGTGAAGCTGCATACGGAAGCTAAGTGCTCGAGGTTGGGACATTTCTTGGAAGCTAAAAGGTGTGTCCTGCTCTTAACCATGCCGCTGTTTGAGCTCTTCAAGATGGCCAAAGCTAAGCTTGACTCAAGCCTAGAGAAACCCACATCTTCTTCAACTGATCTTTCTTCTGTGTGAGTTTGAATTATTTTTTTTTTTTAAATTCTTCCCAAATCTTTCACATTTTGAGCTCTTTTATGAGTTTCTCTTTTCTCTAATGTTTTGTCGGTTATGGCCTTCAATTTTGTGCGCAGACCTGTAAATGAGCTTGTTGAGTTAACATGGGAACATGGCCAGGTTGTGCTACAAGGTCAATCTAGTCGAGCTAAAAGGGGCCCCTTCAGTAATAATACACCTTCTAATGGATCAAAACCTAGAGAAGGAGCTTCAGATGATGATACCAGACCCAAGCCCGGGAAGTTTAGGAATCTCGAATGTGTATTAAGTGAATTTCCGGTAACTGAACAGTCTAGTGAAATTGATTTGGGACAGGAGGATGACATGGTGCCTTGGTTGAGTTTCCCTGTTACTGGATCTTTACAGAATGATTACTGTTCTGATTTATTGACTGAGCTGACTGCAGTCGCAGCAAATGGGACTTCCCCTGGAAATGATGACAAAAGTTCTAGTCAGATATATAGGGAGTCCCATGGCATTGATAATGGCGTTCGTAGTCTGGGACAAACGGATGCATCAAAGTTTTCTTCTTCTGCGGCTGGTGAAACTACAATCAATAGAACTGGCTCTAATCAACTATATTCCTTGCCGAACCAGCAGTTCTTATCGCCATTACCATGTTTTAGATCAAGAGCCTTGGATGATGTGAGCACAAGTACAAGCAGTAGTGTGTCCCTAGCTGTTTGCGGGGATAAAGCTGGGTTGCCAACCTCTGTGGTAGCATGTTCTACTGTAAAGGTACAGAGGCAGGATTTAGGGCATTCAGATAAGAGTTCCTGTTTTACGAATTTCTCCTGTTTTTCACGACCTGCTTCTATTTATAGAGTTAATAATGCTGAGAGCAGTGGTCAAACGGCTGGTTTTGGTTTGTCGGGTGTGGATAGATCAGTCAGTAAGGAAAAGGCTTCATTTAACAATAATAGCACCCTTAGTGGATCAAATTTTGCTGTCTCAAGTGATGGTGTGCAGAAGCAGAGAAAGATTGATTCCTCAAAACCATTTGACGGAAAGCAATATGAGCAAAAGTTTTCTGGTGGGCAATCAGAGGCTATCTGCCAGGAGAACACTTGTAAGAATGCTAAGCATTCTTGTCAAAATTATCAAGCAAGTGTTTGTAAAGGATCAACTGAGCGTGAAAAGACCACAGAGCATGTGGGTGGTTCTTCTTCGGTTTGCTCAGGCAACAGCGTGGAAAGAGTTTTAGATGACCCCAAAAGCAATTTGAAGAGGAAATCTCTTGAGACTGATGAGTCTGACGGTCCCAGTGAGGTATATTAGGATTTTCTTCCAGTCACTCTTCTTTTCCAGGACTTGTTTTGATGGCATACGCTTTTGGTTCATATCATGAAAACGGATGTTAAATGCAGGATGTTGAAGAAGATCCGACGCGTGAAAAGAAGCAAAACTCTGCTCAAGGTACTTCAAAAAGGAGCCGAGCAGCAGAAGTGCATAATTTATCTGAAAGGGTGAGTAAAATGATTGAGAATCTATTCGGAAAGACTGCATTGACAATTATAGGGTTATGTATAGGGTGTGCAAGTCTCAATATCTTTTTTGTATTTCCTTGAAACAGAGGCGAAGGGACAGGATAAATGAGAAAATGCGCGCACTACAGGAGCTAATCCCAAATTGCAACAAGGTAATCTTTTCTACTTAAGACCTCTTCCTAAATCTACTTACTACTTTATCAATTTTTTTCTAGATCTGGATCTAGGCTGTGAGACCGCATCAATTTGCTCAAGTATCTGCGTCGTCTGTGTTCATGGGATGTGAAAAATTGACTGGCAGTTCATATGTCTATTGGATACCATTAGCATAAACTCACCAGTGTCATGAGACACAAGAAGTCAATGAGCCAATTAATGATTGATACTCTTGGTCCTTGTCTGATTGGCTTCACTGATTTTGGCCTTTTGCCATTGTAAAGGTGGACAAAGCTTCAATGCTTGATGAGGCGATCGAGTATCTCAAGACGCTTCAGCTTCAAGTGCAGGCAGATAATCTCTGCAAAATTGTCAGTTTGATTCTTTTGGTTTCTTTGACAAGTTCTGAGGCACATTAAACTTTTCCAGCAGATGATGTCAATGGGAGCTGGTCTGTACATGCCACCTATGATGGTACCCACTGGAATGCATCCAGCACAGATGCCGCATTTCCCACCCTTTGGCATTGGAATGGGTTCAGCAATTGGATTTGGGATGGGTATGGTTGACATGAGCGGCCGTTCTTCTGGTCGACCAGTGGTTCCAGTTCCCCCAATGCAAGGTCCACATTTTCCTAGCCCACTGATCTCAGCAGGGATGGTAGGAGCAAACCTCCAGATGTTTAATTTTCCTGGTCAAGGAACTCCTCTACCGATGCCATGCACACCACTAGTTACTTTTCCTCGGGGTCCAGTGATGAAACCAGCAGTGGGACTCGGTGTCTATGGAATGCCAACTTCTACGGAAAATTCAGATTCAGCTGTTGCCTCGAGATCAAAGGAAGCAATGCAGAGCATTGACCAGGAAGCTCTGCAAAATACTGCTTCCATTTGCTTGAAGAATCAGTCATCCAATCAGGTTTGACAGCGACTTTGAAGTCCCATAATTTCAGAGAGAATAAACATTAGCATTGAATATTTAGGTTTACACGCATGAGCAAGTGGGGTTGGGATATCAGCGTCGATCCCCTCCTCCAATCTTGAAGATAGTGAAAAGTAAATCAATGTGACATTTGAATAATTTGTTTAGAAATTTCTTGATGTTGTAAGTCTTTCGATTGAATATAATGGGCAAATAGAATGCTAACACATTTCTCCATAAATGTACTGTTGAATGACATTAGATGCTGCATAAAATTTCATTCGCTCTTAGTCAAATAATTCTCCATGATAATCTGATGCATCATTTGCTTTTAGCTTTTGTTTAAAAGGCTACACAATTCCCAAACAAATTTTGTTTACTTGGTTTGACAGCATTCAAAGTAATTTTGAGTTGGGCAGGTAATGGAGTCTGTTAAAAATGCTAGTTTGCTCTCTTGTCTGGGGAGTTTTGTATATTGGGACAGTTTCTACAGGAGTGGTACTGTCAAAGTGAGGGATGCGCTTGATAGAAGAAATTTTCGTCATGAACTTTCCACAAGGATTTGATGGTAGAAAGTAAACACTGTTGATATTTTGTGTGGAAGGGAGCATTAAATCTATTCTCTCCAGCAAATGCATTGGCCATATATTTTGCAATTGTATGGTACTAAATTAGTCCAGTCCTAAGAAATATGCGGTTGTTTCCAGCAGTCTGCTCTGGGACAAAGTAGTTGCCAAACCTCGGATCTTAATGGAAGCATGGCTATCGAGTCCACTGGAAATGATGTTGGATCCAGCAAACAAGTTGCGGGTAGGTGTCTGTGAGCAACATCTTTCTTGGGTATAGAGATAAGATAAGTTTTGATGCTCATTTGGTTTTTCTTTTTGCAGATCCTGATTTGTGAGTAGCATAAATTTGGCTAGAGTGGAATCTGACAGGCCACAGATGCTGCTGCTTCCCTGCCTTCTCTGCGAATATAGTTTGAGGCACCGAGTTCTTTGAATGGAGGAGGTTGAAGGTTATAAGAAGATTTTGAACAAGATTACCTTTTCCACAGTTTTGGCATCCTTGGAATGGTCTCTTCCACGGTATTACCATGTATACTCAATAAACCTCGGTACTTGAAAGAAATAGTAACAGAGGTGAATCGGTGATCCCGTGTATAGTTTGTTTTTGGTGAATAGGCCCTGGAATGTGTTCGTGTTTCTTTTCTAGATTGTATCATCCAGAAAAGCATCACCATATAAGGGTGTTCCATTTCAGAAATCTTGTTGAGAATTTGATAACTGAATTCGGCATGCCTAAGCTCTGGTTTAATTATACTCGAATGCGAAGTTCTACATGAGGATTGAAAAAAGGGGCTTTCTGAGGATTATCTAATAGGTTTAGAAACGTTATGGACATGGGAATAATCCCCAACCAGACTGATTAGCCTAAGTGTACGCTTGTGATGGGAAAGTTTATCATGATTTCTCAGTGCAAAGAACAGTGGGAATGTAATCATTCAGATCTGGGGGACAAGGAGGCATTTCAACCAAGCCAAAGCTTCTGAATGATTGGTGGGCTTGAAGTTTATAGAGCTTTTTATCATTGATGTGATTAAAGGATAAAGGACCTCTTATCTTGTCTCCTCCCTAATGAAGTATGATTTTGGTGAAGACTTGAGGGCTTTTTTTCCCTGTTACACATCTCTCTTTCTCACGGTTGTTACGTTGAGTTGGGCAATTACAATATGGATCATATATGATATTCGGAGATCAAGAACAACTGTCTATATCCGTCAGTTGCTGCCGAGACCTTCGAATTTCTTGCTGATAGCGACACATGTGTTTCCAATCAGAATCTGCCTTTCTGTTGAGAGGACACACAATTATCAAGCCTATGCTAAAAAATAAGTAGAACTCAAGAAGTTTGCATGTGCTTATGTTTCCAACCACTGCTAATGAAGCCACAACCAAAAGAGATCAGACTCATGGTCATCTTGAATAGACATGATTTAAAGCTACACCAACCCTTTTGGGAGGTGAAAAATAAGAACAGAAGTCAAATTGCAGAAACAATCTGTTATTATTTGGAATGAAGCAACACAAAAAATAATTTCTAGCAGGATCATTAGCAAGAGATCATGTTCAAGGCTAGGCTGATTAGCTGGATCTGCAAAAGGCCTTGCACAGAGTCTCATCAGGTAAATGAAGAGAGAGATGACCATGCTTCATCTGAGGAAGTCATCTTACGCGTTCAAAGGAACACTAACAAAATGTGAATATAGAACATGTTATGAAATTCTAAACAAATCAGTGAAAACGGATGTCATATTCCCCATTTGGTCAATGTAAAGGTGAAAGTAAAAGCATGTTTAGAATACCAACAAAACCATTAGATTAAGATTGATCCTAAAGGACAAAGGGAATAAACATGTAGCAACAGTTGACTTGGTAGGGACAGCTCATATGGTTCTTTTAAATTCGAGCTCATAATCTTTCAAATGATAAGATGACAAGAATCTTGTCCTGACGATTCATTTACAAAATTTCAGAAAGCCAGTAAGGATGTCTGAATTAGGGCATCACTAAGGTCGACGAAGCTTCATAATGGTTGAACAAGATTACAAAAAGCAGACAGCTTAAATGGCCATCTCATTATTGATTTCTTCGCGATATTGTAATGGAGCTGATGTTCTCTCCCTTGCACATAATATATTGATTTTCTTCTTTCTTCTGACCTGGCAGCAAGTTCCATAAATTTCACCAAGAATATTGAGGAGTTTGGACTTTTCCTAAGGCATATGTGTTGTCAGCCTCTACCATTTAAAGTATAACTATAGTTGGGCAAACAAAATGCCCAGAAAAATAATTTGAATGACACCATTGAAAGAAGACCGACCGAATCAGTTTCGGACAGCAAAGGAAACAACCTTTGTGCTATGGATAATTTCTCTTGCTACAGCGACGACGTGGGGGGATTTTGTACGACATTTGACAATCACCCAATTTATTGCTGATATTGTCTTGTTGGGTATGTCTTGTAGTTCTTGAGTTCGTCCAAAATTTTTTATTCATTCTACTTGTGGCCTTCTGCAACTTGTAAGTGCAGGGCATGTTTGGTGGTTTTCTTGCTCCCGTAGGAATGCTTCTCGTCAGAAAGTTAAAAAGGCGAAAGGAGAAATGATTATTCTATGCGCTGTTTGGTCTCTTGCAAAGAACAGAAAAGTCAACCGACAGACAAGGACTTGTTTTTTCTTTTTCTTTTCTTTATATTTTTGGGTGATCTTCTAAAATATTTTGATGGAACGGGAACAATTTTTCTGATTAAAAATATAAATAGGCTCGTCTTACTATTTATAAAGAGACAAGTGTCAGTCTCTAAATGCACAAACTTAAATGTTCACTACTTCTTAGTGAGTTTATAATATGAATCTAAATAATATTTTCAGAACTTTTCATATGATAATCGACTTGTTTGATTCTCGTACAACCAGTCATCAATGACACTTGTAGTGAAAGGGCCCACTCTTTTGAGGTCGGATTATGACGTGGATCAATTATAAGCATGTAATTTTGGTTTCGCAAACTCGTCATCATTTACCTAGAAAAAAAAAATCAAAGAAAGGAAAATTAAACCAAAAACACAGTATGAAAAGTTCGATTGTTTGTTAAACTTTGACTTAAATAATACCATGCCCATATCTTGTTCTCAAGGGGTTATTTTGTTTTTTTAAATTACAACAAGCATAACCTCTCATAATTTAGGAAAAAAAGTTGATTAAGTTAATCTTAGGATAGAGATATTTTGAATTAGTTCAGCCTTATGGTCTCCACTCTCCCATCACATCTTATATAGGCTCCTCCTCCTCCTATCCTATTCATTTGATTCCTTCCCCAACCTCCCACTGCTTCACCCTCACCTCTCCTCTCTCTCTCTCTCTCTCTCTCTCTCTCTCTCACTTTGTCTCTGTGAGAGGCTCCATTACAATTTGCAGGTAGTTGGCCTTGGATTGAGTTCAGGAAAACCTTGTCACTATCAAGAAAACGTTATCTGACAGCATTTGCACGTGGAGGTGGGGCTAAGTTCAGCACTGGGAGCAGTGGGGACTTTCTCACATGGGAAGACACTCTTGCTGTTACAAGCAGAAGCTTAGGAAAGGCCTGTGGTCACCTGAGGAAGATGAGAAGCTCCTCAACTACATCACCAAGTATGGGCATGGTTGTTGGAGCGCAGTCCCCAAACTAGCAGGTGAGGCATCACTTAGCAGTCAGCTTCACGGTCAAAAAGCTTCCTTCTTTAAATTATGTGTCTAAGCCCAACCCTATGTAAATTAGAGGGCAACCAAAACTAAAAAATTTTGGGTTATGTCTGCATGTGATGATAGGTTTGCAAAGATGTGGGAAGAGCTGCAGGCTGAGATGGATCAATTACTTAAGGCCTGACTTGAAGAGAGGTGCATTTTCTCACCAAGAAGAGAACCTCATCATTGAGCTTCACGCTGTTCTTGGTAACAGGTACCTTTTATCATTCCATGGCTAATTTCCGTTTCTCTTTTTTGGGGGGGCTTTCTGAGAATTCCAATTTGGGGACAAACTAAATCCAACTCATGCATGTACAATTCATTGTGTGTTGCAATGTTATCTAGATGGTCTCAGATCGCGGCTCGATTACCGGGAAGGACTGACAATGAGATAAAGAATTTTTGGAACTCTTCCCTCAAGAAGAAGCTGAGACAAGGAGGGATTGACCCCACCACTCACAAGCCCCTCTCCGAGGTTGCTGATGAGAACGATCATAAAGACAAAGACAAGCTCATCATTCCCAGTATCACCCAACACAACAACAATGATCATCATCACCAGAAATCGTCTAGCACCGCTGCATCATGCAAGAAACCAACCCTCTTTGAACCAGCATTGAACACTGATAATCTCAAAGTTCATCATCAGCAGCATTCCCTTGAAGTTCCTGCTAGCTCAGAGATGAGACCTTATTCTGAGATGTTCATGAAAGATTTCACTTTCCAGCAGCTGAGCATGAACTATGGGACAAGCCTTGGGCTTTCGGGTAGTCTGCATCTAAGCAGCAACAATCTTTGCTTCGATCCAAGGTCATCATCTGAGAATATAATGTCTCAGTTCAGTTCAGACATGAGCACGCCCAACATCATCTCACCTACCATGTCGAGCTCAAGCACCGCTGTCCCAGTAACTTCAGCTCGTGTAAAGCCTTCCATTAGCCTTCCCGCAGAAGCTGCTTTCATGGTCAACAACGGAGTCCCAAGTTGGGAAGCATCACCCGGTAACAATAATTGTAGCAGTGGAAGTACTAATGGCAATGGATTGGTAAGCAATAATAGCAGCATCAACAACACCACATTCTTTGAGAGCAACAATTGTTTCTCATGGGGCCTTGGTGAAGGTACTAATGCCAGCAAGTTCGAAAAGCATGTCCCCTTTCACCACCCCATAGGAAGCAATACAACAGAAGAAAACAGCAGCAAATGGTCTGAATATCTCCAGCTGCCAATCTTGTTCGGAAGCTTGACACAGAATAACGATGAAGCCTCTCATCATCATCAACCGGTCTCACACTTCCATTTGATGGATGGGCTGAACAACATTCCTAGTTGGCAACAGAAGCATCACCAACAAGCCAATCCAGACACTTTTGCTGCTCCTGTTCTTGGTCAAACTCTTTAGCTTCTTCCTGATAAACATAAAACCCTCCCATGAAATTATGAAATATGGTTAGAGAGGTGTGTGAATGCATAGTTCTTTTGTTTCTGTAAATGAGCCTCAGACACAAATTTTTCTTTTTTCCCTTGCATTCCTTTTCCCCCTTTTGTTACAGAAGATAGGAGATTAAACTGAGCCGTACCCTATTTGCTGATATGTATCCATTCTGCATGAAATTATATCCAGATAATAAGGCTTCTGTTCTTGGTGTTTCTTTGCCCGTCTGTTACAGTGTCTTATATTTTTCTGGTCTTCCCCCCAATTGTAATCTTCTTGCTTGGGTGTCAAATAGTGAATTTCTAATTCTTTATTGTAGCGTTGGTGAGGATAATTAAGAGAGAGAGAGAGAGAGACGACCTTGCCCCTTGGCTTTGCTGTTCCACATCATTTAATTAGTCCATGGTGACAGCAACCCAATTCGTACAACATCCCTTTCATCTTTTGGCTTCCTGGGACGCCTCTGCCACTCTCTTATTATCCATCTCTTTCTCTAGTTGATCCCTTTCACATGGAAAAATCCTATCTCAATTCGATTTCTTTTCTCTTTTTTCTTTTTTTGTCCTTTGGAAAAAAGAAGGATAGAAAAAAGGAAGTGCAATATGTACAACCAAGCAATTGAAATTTCTCATAAAGATTAAAAAAAGCTTAAAAAAATGATCGGATAGGTGTCACATCGTTGTCTTCCTAAAGATGGTGATGGTTTTCACTTTTTTCCACTCCTTTAAGTCACTTCGCCTCCCCTTCAGGGCCTAACGGTCGAGTGCTTGGGGTGCGATCCAATTGAGTCGAGCCAACTTGTGCCAACTTTGAGCTCGACTCAACTCATAAATTCAAGACTTGAAATTCAACTCAAAGTTAATTGGTTACTTTTTTCCCTGCCCTAACCTGATTCACACAAAACTTGACATATTCAAACTCAATTCGGCTCGATTTGATTTTAAATACATAAAACTCAACATGCCTAAACTTTTTCTCACCCAATCGAACTCAAGTCGGCTCAAGTTACCGACACTCAACCTTTTTTCTTTGTGTTTGACAATACATTAAAGAGTGAAAGTGAAATGACATAGTAGAAAACAATACCCTTAATGTTATTTTAACATTATCTGCCACCAAAACATAAAAGAAATAAGAAAAGCTAAATGACACAATGAAATACTTGATTAGATTTGTAAGCGATTGAGTTAAGCATATTTAAGATCAAACTTGCCTCAACAAGCTACTCAAGGTACTTGAACTAGACTCTAGCTTGAAAAGAATCGAGCCGCTCTCGAGTTAGGCAACGAGTCGAGCATGAGTAGCTCATGAGTGCCTTGACTCGTTGGCAACCTTTTTAAACGCCATTGATTTTGTATGTCTTTTCTTTTCTTTTGCTTCACATTTTCGTAAATTTATTCCATATTAACAGTGACGTCATTGCTTCATTGTATGATGAAAACAGAGGGGGATAGTTGATGAAAAATGTTTTCATCATCGGTAACAACTTACATCCGATGTAATTATTTCTTGTTTATTTGTTTCTATAAGCTATATGAGCGATGATTTTAAAAGGAATATGCGTAAATATATTTGGAGAACGGTGAAAGGGTATGTATGTTGACCCGCCAGTCCTTGCCACGTTTCTCAGTTGGACAGATGGGAAAGGAGAGAAAAAAACAGACGTTGACCCGCCAGCTTCACGGGGCATCCACTGATGTGGAGACAGGGAAAACTCTTCCAAGGCAAAAGAGCAAAAGAAAAAGGAGAGAAAAAGAAATAAATCTGCTTTTGGGATGGAATTATTTGACTTGTCTTCAGGGAAATTACGATAAATAGAGTTCCTTCAAATATTGGCCTAAAATTAAGGGGGCGAAATAGAGTTCCTCCTATATTTATGCTAGAAAGATAGCACATGCACCACTTTGGCGAAGAGAAATAGCGAAAAATAAGGTAAAGTAATAAATAGAAACGATATGTAAAGAAAAGGAAATACAAAAGATTTATTATGTAATTAATAATTATTTAAAATTCGAACATGATTTATTGAGTACCATCAATTATATTGATCATCATAAACTACAATTTCGTCCTATAGTTGCGTGCAGTTATAAAATGTCGTTCTTTTTGACTTATTGCGGCCCCAGATTAGAATAATTTGGATGGGTTTGGTCGTTATCTGGTTTTTCTCTTTGCCAGCTTGATTATTTTTTTGCAATTTGGACCAAGCAATGGTGGGTCACCATTCATTCTCTATCAGGCATGCCCCAGCGAAACCTTCGTATCTCTGCATGTGCGCACATACAATAAAAAGGAAAAACATGAAGGAATTTCTGGCGTTGGTCCATCACGATACAACATCGACAGCATCAGCAAATAAATAAATGGCTGATGATGTTGTGCAGGAAAACACGTACACATTTCAAGGTCTCGAGAGCATGTGAACCAAATTATTGAGTGAGGGCGGCTGCGGCCCTACAGGCTACAAATAATACACCAAGAAACAAAAAAGGAGGATGGAAAGAAAGAGAAAAGACAGGAAACGAATGCATGTAGAAGCGCTGTGAATGGATTGATTGAATAGTTATAAGCTCGAATTAAATACTTTGTGTCCCTAGAAATTGATCGAGCCGAGTGGTTCGTCGCCTAGTATTAAAAAGAGAGGTAAATAGAATAAGGTTCCGTGAAACTTCATTAACTTGTCATGCATCATGCTGTTCCCTTTTGCATGTAGTCTGAAAGAAATGATAAGAAAAGAGCTCCTATGTAAAGATCATGTCACTGAAGAGTTAAACAATGAAAATAGATGAGGAATGCTTGATAAGGTTAGTCGGGTCATGTTGGAACAAAGTTTGAGTCTTCCGGTCTATTAAAATGCATTAATTACGTACTTCCGCTAGACACCAATCGTAAAGATGAATGGCTCATGCGTGTTTGCTAGTCCTGTAAGACTAGGAGCTTCATCAGATTTGACCGTGGGAAAGTTGACTTGCTAAACAAAGAATGATATTGGTAGACCAATTAGAAGTAGTAAGACTTTCCGCTGGAAGGGCAAATGAATCTTTTGGGGATTTGTGAAGAAGCATAGGATGCCCCGAAAATCGTTGTCAAAGAAGACTTAAACAAAACGTTACATTTTTTTTCATAGTAATGTATCGCTCTCGGACAGGATTTTTACTTATCTTTGTAAGCTAGCGTCAATTATGAGGAATCTTCTAATAAGTCTCCAATAATTCAAGACAAATGTCAACTCTGCCACAATCATTGCAGCTGCAGCTTTTGTTCCGCAGAACTGCAGCTGCAACTCTGACCTTTTTCTTTTCTTTCTAAAAGATCTGCTCAAATTGGGAAGGTGTACAGCCAGACAACAGCATGGTTTCTTTAGAAATTTCACCGCCTTATTGTTCATCAACTTGTAACAAATTTCTAAGATTGACAGACCGTTATATCATAGGCCTTAACTTTATTTTCCATTGCCTGTGTGAATTTGGATTCAAACCCCTTTTCACACATAGCGGTTATAGTGGTTAGGGGACCTTCAAAATTAACTTTTGCATGCTAGATTAGTCTATCTTCAAAAAATATAATTAAAACATTGGTCAATTACTTCCGCTACAAGAGATTCGAGAGAAATCACTTCCTTGACCCCGACAAATTATGTTGATCCGCCAACATCGGATTTGAGTCAGTATAATTTGGTGACGGGCAAAACATGTGTTTAGTTGCTTGCCAACTTGACTAAACATCCAAATTATTTAGCAATTTGAATTTTTATATCTTTATCATATGCCAATATGCCACTCCATTCCACATGTATGTAGCCCAAGAAAGATAATTTTTCTCGTTTAAACGGAATTCAGAGTACTATTTTATGATGTATTGCTCAGATTATGGAAGAGCTTGATTTAAGCACTAGCATGCTTTCAAGCTCTTTTACTTTCTCTGATCATCAGAAGATAATTGCAGGCAAGTCAAAAGCCTTTTGGTGGAGATTGCTTGGTTAACGTGACAACACAAAAAAAGATGTGAATCTTTTTTGCTTCACAAAATGGGCCATGATCTGAGCAAAGGTCTTTATAGAACAGTAAACTCACACAAGAACAGGTGGTTTGCCTGTCCCAATCTTTCTTCTCATAAAGGATGTGAACAAAGCATTAGCATTTGCCGATGTTGACATCCAAAGAAGAAGATGTGCCGCACCAAGCAGCTAATGCGCAGAATGATGCTATTACGACAAGAAGAGCCTGATGATGAGTATCTTATTCTTCTTGTGTGTATTTCATTGATAAATTGTAGATCTATCCAGAACCAATACATGAATTGCTTCATGGGGTTTACTGAATGAATGGCAGCAAAAATGATAGCCTACTCGTGAAAAACCAGATTGTGGCAGGTTTTGTCACAAGGGTAGGGGCAATCGATGGCCTTGACGGCTGCTCGATCGAAATACCAATCACCAACAGCTAGAGCTATTGCCTGCAGATCAAACAATCTCGTCAGATGCTAATTGGCAAGAATGAAATCTTGCAATCTTTTTTGCACGACTAACGTAATACAAGAATCTGACGCTCTGAGTTCCATAATAAGCTGCCCAATAGGTGGATTAGCTAGAACTTAAGCTGTGGCGCACCTTGTTTCCTATTGTAGGTGAATTATCGGCGAACCATGTGTCCTGCCTCTCGGATTGGCAGTGAGCGAAACATGAATTTAGGAAAAGGCCGTTTTGTCTGGAGCTAGAAAATCCTCTTATTGCATTCAGCATCTGATTCCTAAAGCCTGCGCACCAATCAAAGAAAAAGTTCTGTAACAAATTATCAAGTTGATCGATTAGAAATAGAACTTTACAGAAGATAGTTGGACAATGGAAGTCACCTTGCAGGAACTGAATCTGCGACGCGGAGCACCTTGCATGGTTTAATGTGCATTGACGCCAATGTCCATGAGGATCAGCTGATGAGGGAGCTAAACTTGCCTGCAGCTGATCCATGATACGAAGAGTCACATAGTTATTCAGTCCATTAATGTCTTTTGGAGAAAACTCACGGGCAGATTAGAATTGCACATTCTATAGGTTGAATTGTATGCCACAATAAGCTATTACCTGCCAAGCATCATAGGCGGCATTGAGAAGAAACAGTGGTGTTTTGATGCTGGCAATCAGGTTTTGCGGGAAGAAGCACTGAAAAGGATTCACACAAGAATAACAAAGTTGGTGTGTTTGAGATCAATTATGCTGAGCTTTCAATGTGAGTCTTATGTAGGCAAAGCAGCAAAAGAGAACAACGGAAGAAGTCATACTGATGTTGGATCGAGATGGTTAGTGCACATGCGCGGAAGATTTGGTTTCACTCCCTAATTTCCAAAGTAACAAAATCAGATAATGTGGATGAAAAGGAGTCATAAGGCAAGTAGAGGCACACGTATCATCAGGAAAACATGGAAGCATACCTGCAAATTAACCACACCACTATAAAAGTTTCTGAGCGTGTGGCCACCAGAAACGTCAGCCCTGCAGTTCCAGAGGTGTAGCACAGAGGTGAGTTTCAAGGATTCTATTCAAGCAATTTATCATAAGTGGAGTAGAACGGCTAGGAGCATTGAAGTTGCTTACGCATCAAGGAACAGTCCAGCATCACTCAGGCACTTCACTTTTGTTGTTCTAGGAAATAATCCCCGAAACTCATCACAGTGCAATATAGATGCCAGGCCTCCAGCAGAGCACCCGGAAAGAAGGGCCTGAAGATGGTAGATCATCACAACAGAATTGAGCCATGTTTCTCATAAAGCGGATGAAGACATAAAAAGAGGGACAAGGTAAATATGTCAAATGCCCAAACCTGCTTGGCATAGCGCATGCCCTTCGACATCAGATCTTCCATAGCAGCTAACCATATACGTTGTCCTCTAAACTGCAGCTGGGCAGCCTAAACAGAATCATCAAAAGACTGGTGATCATAATGACCTAATAAATCTAGCTGAGGAAAAAGTTATCACCCTAAGAACTGACTTTGCAAATACCAAATGCGTTCCATAGACATTTGGCAAGAGAAAAACGGTGATCTATGTTAGAGTTGCCTCTCCTATGGACTCTTCCAGCCTTTACAGATCAAATTAGCATGTCAACTTTCAGGCAACAAGTGTTGGACAAATTTTACATAGAGGATTGGATGAACACATGCGCATTAGAGATCTGATGACAAAGAATGCAGATGCCCACCACATTGAGAGAAACTGTATACTTAGAACCATTATTTAACCCCAATTATGAAGGCCATGGATCCTATCATGGAACCAAATTATCTCGATATGTTAGTCTTTTATCAGTAGCTTTATGTTCAAACAACATGGGAAGTGCATTTTTCTTTTAAGAATTTCCAGAGCACCACTAACCTTATCCTCACTGTCCCCAGCAAATGAGGCGCCATCGCAATAACGGACCTTCACTCTGTTCCAGTTGAAAAAATCTGTGACCAGTATTACAGAATATTGAGAGACTGCTTAGGAAGATCAATAATGGGTGAAAAAGCTAGCAATGCACAGAAGAAAAGTTCGAACAGTGCCAGGATTCTCCTCAGCTTTATTGCTGAGTATTCCTGTAAAAGGAAGCTGCTTTTCCATGTACTTGGATGATCCCCGTCTGGTTGTCTTGCGGTAAACGCAAGATCGAACATTATTACACCATCCTCCACCCTGCCACAATATGCATGACATTGTCAAGTTGCTGCAACTTCAGTCTGTGAAAAACTGGAGATGACAACAATAAAGTTTTAAGATTTTCCACTATTCTGATTTCACTAAAACTTTATCAGCTGTGACCCAAATTCAAACGTCTGTGTTTTTTTTTTAAAATCAAAAATGATACAGCAGAGACAACCAATTCAACTTTAGCAAAAGTGAGCAAAGCCAGGAACAATTTTTTTTAAGCCATTAAGAGTATAAAAAATAAAGATAGGTGACAGACCTCCAATTGGATGAGCCAACTGTTGGCTCCTGAGCCGTATCCTCGGTGCAAATGATACCCCGGTAAAGTTCCATCCAGACAGACTAGAAGATACAAAGGACAGAGGTTAGGCCAAAGATGGAATGAGTCTCATCACTTCAGTGTCTAGACCAAGAGCTTTTAGATTAAATAGTGTCCCCACACACGAAGTGCATCACCAAATTTGCGAGAAGTAGTGAGTTCAATAACATTTGGCCACTGGCCAGTGAATGAACAAGCCCAACAATCTTTGGAGGTGAACACAACCAAGTTGATGTAGGCTCGATCCAAGTACTAGTAGGGGTTGCAAAAGAAAAAGGAAAAATCACATCATAAATGCTGAGGGAGAAATAAAAGTAGAAATAGAAAAACAGAACGGAAATAAAGAAACGGTTGAGAAGTATTATGACGAAGGAGACTAGACCTAAGCAACCATTGAAGTAGTATATTAGGTTTGGCTGCTTTTTTGAGTCATATCTAGTAAAATGCAACGGAGACCTACAACCCATAAAGAGAGTGAACTAAAGGAAATCAAGATTCCTAAGCGTAAAAACCACCCACATGGCCACAATAACTCAGTTGGCAGTTAACCATTGACTGAAATCTACAGAATCTGATATACAATTTTATTTAGTTTTACCATAACATGAGAAATAGAACCGAAAAGGAATGCAAATTTATCAAATGCAAGGACAGGAAAAGAACTACCAGCCACAGTTCAATCCAGCATGAGCACAAAAAACGAACTGAAAGTGAAGGTAACAGAAGGACAGCAGGAAAAATCAGGTGCAGAAATGACTGAAAGAAGAACAGGCTAACAACAATTACCTGCTCCTTTAGCTCCGGCACTCGTAATGAGAGTGAGTCCAACCATGACTGGATTACTAACATGAGAAACTCCATAGTATTCCAAATATGGAAACTCTGTTCCATTGACATGTAGAAGCTCGGACCCATCAACGACGTCCCAAGAAACCACTCCTATGACCACCCAGATCCAGAAAAGCTTCACTCTCATGCTGTCTCGGCTTCTGACCCTAGAACCCATCTCGAAAGTAGATGGTGGATAGACAAGATCAGCAAAAAGCTCGAAACTTTGCTGGTGTAAGTGCGCAAAACTTAGTGCATTTTAGCAATCTCCCAAAAGGGAATCAATGTTGTTTACGGGAAGAAAAAAACTTATTGGGTCTTAAAGTAGCTGCTAAGTATGTCTGTGTGTGAGAGAGAGAGATTGAGGGAATTTTGTGGGAAGAAGAGAACAACGTAGTATTGCCGGGCTTTTTAATATTAAGAAAGAAAACCATAAAATATGTCTGGTTGTACTTTTGGAATCTTGTGTTGGATTCAGCAGAGTTAAAGTTAAGAAAATGCTAATCTGACAGCCACGGTTGTTTTTTGCACTTGACGGATGCTTTGTGACCTTATGATGCGGATCTGCTCAGGCCAAGAGGAGTTCAACATTTCTGTTTCACTTTTGGTAATGAATCCATCTAACCTTGCTAATCAAAATTTAATAGGGCTGAACCCACATTATGATCTTCTCTCCTTTTCTTAGGCTTTTGAAGATCATGATCCTTCTCCAGAACCCTATATCATTAATTGTGAAAAAAATAAGTCTATGCAACACTGAGGAAGCTTTACGTATTGAAACCCATATTTTTACTAATAGAAACAATCAAAAGTTCTTTTTTGTGCAATACGGATAGATATATCTATAGACATAGACGTTTAGTGTACTTCTCTTTGATAGATACACGAAACTATTGGTATCATATGCAACGCATGATTGGATTCTTGCGTCGTGATCTTTCCCAGTCTATTTTTGAGGCAAGGGATAGAAAAGTTGGGTGTTGCAGTACATGACAAGCCCGGGAAAGTGGCTGCTGGTTTCGTGCCGTTTTGTTCAAAGTGGCTAAGCTGGCTCTGCCGACAAAAGAAAGAGAAGGTGAGAGAAGCTTCAGTTTCAGACCTTTTGATTTAGTAGTGGGCAAAGATTGAAGAAAGGCAAGTCCACAAAGACGAAGCGCTTTCGCTTTCGCCATCACTGAGGGCCGAAGGATACCAACTTTTGAGCTGGTCCTTGCGTATAAATCTCAATCCCCAGTTGCTAATTGACGGTGCACATGAATTGTGTTGCATCGATTTGAATTCTTTATTCAATTCCAAACTTCAACCCCACAATTTCTTCCTTTGCGTCCACACAATTTAGTTCACCCTCACTGCTTTGTGGTAAGATGCCCGAGAGCCAACGTGTCGTTACCCCTGAACACGCCATCCGTTATCCCCCATGCCCTAATAGACTGTCAAGCATGAGCATTGATGTTTGCGGCCAATCGCGGTGGTCAAATTGTAGGATCCACGACGGGGCCATCGTTGACATGTTGTAATCCCTACTATAGATTACTTTTTTCTTGTGTCTTCATACCTCCACCAATTCCATTTTTCCCTTTAAGAATATCATTTAAAACGGAATACATGACAGATACCTAATTTCCTTTTTGTGAGCTTTGCTATGACCACAAAGCATAGCTTTCAAGAAGTGCTACCCCAGCTATATAACGGGCCTTCATATCGAAGAACCCTACAATATCTAGAGAAGTTCATAAACCCAATTGGCATGCCATATAAACTTAAAAAAAAAAAAGGTTAAAAATGCATTAACTGTGTCGGCAAATCAAAAAATCAAACTTCAACCTCAGTAGAACTATAGTAGTTCAATATTCAGCGAATGGAATCATTCATAGAAATCTATCAATCAAAATCACATCATATCTCTCGTAAGAAAGAAGGCACATTCTATAGATCATCACTACGGGGAGGAAGGGCAGGGACTTTGCCAAGATCAAAAGAACATTTCTTGGGATGTTTGATCATCATTAACATCGAACGTTGTAAACATAACGCCAGAGTAGATATCATTAGACATAAATCCATCCGGCCTTGGAGTGAAACTAAGGAGCTAAAATACATGTAAAGATAAGGTAATTGATTTGGTGGGAGAGAGAATGGCGCGCGCGGGAAAATGCGAAAGTCCACGTGTTCACATGCTTGTGCAGTAAAGATGCAGTGGTGGGAATCATATCAAGGGATGACATGAAGTTAGGCATGCACGTGAGCGCTCGGTCCCCATAATCACATGCGAAACTCTCTCTCTCTCTCTCTCTCTCTCTCTATCTCACTATTGGGTTTATAGCTGGATCGCAACGCAGTGACACTGAATGACGCTGGACCTCACGTCCTTGTCAGTCGGACAGGCCTCCCGTGGTCGACAATCATCCCTCGCGCGACGTGGGGTTGCGTCGTTGTCGGCGTTGTTTGCTCTCCGTTTCCATGTATATTTCCCTACAATCGCGTGCGGGACAACTCGGTGGACGTCCACCCGTTCATCATGTCACATCAGCCAGTCGTCGTGCCTGTCGGTTAACTGCTTGATCGGCCCAACAAGGCTGGTGGATTGCTTCGAGCGCGTTTGACAACACTTTTTGCCAAAAGCCATTTGGGGCCTTGAAGGCCTTGTGCAAATGTAAATGGATTTGATTACCGTCGCATCAGAGACCGCTCGTCGTGTTGGGTATCTCATGATCAGCCCAAGAAGGCAGATGGGCTGCTCCGGGTGACACTTTTGCCAAAACCCTTTTGGGGTTTTAAAATTTATTATAATGGAGAACTTTGGGCAGATGCAGCCTTTAGGTCAATGAAAGGTTGGAGACACTTTGAAAAGTAGTATTTTCAGAATGCTTGACCATAAATTTTATGAACAAATTGTGACTTTCCCATCTTAACCTCATTTATAACCATAATTCCATTTTTGGCCCCTTTTAATAAATCCGTATCTATGATCCTCTTTTGACTATCGACAGCCTTCTCTTGCCTTTTTGCTCTCAACAAACTTCTCATCTAAGAGATCTCTACCTTTGTTTTTTTGCTCAAGACGCCGCTCACCCTTTTCCCCTCACACTGACCAACGTTGCAGGCAAAAAAAACCCCCTCCTTCAATGAGTTTTTCCCCTTATTGTCAATGTTGGCTCCTCTATTCATGTTGGTTGGGATTCTAAGTTCATCAATCGTTGCTATTTGTAGATCATTATGTTTTTTTTTTCTACTGAACTTTAATTTGTTGTTGCTAAAATGTTGATCCAATTTCTAGAGTTTTCTAGTATAAGCACTTGTTAGATAAGTCTAGAGAAATCCTACCAAATATCTACTGTTTGGGTGGCAAGGAAGAGCTAGAGTCTACTAAATTTATGTAGAAAAATCCACAACAATTATCTCTGCAGATGGCAAAGATAGTTGAATAAACAGACCATGCACAAAGCTTTATGGTAGAGCTAGCAAAGGATAAGAAAGATTGAAAAAAAAAAATCTAAGTTGGAAATGTGAGTTGGTGATGTAAGTCTATAAATAGGCTTGGGGTCATCCAAAATAGATACTTTAAAGAAACCAACAAAACTCTTATTCCTTTGTTATTACCCAAGATAGTAAAAGGCTTTCCTTCTCTTGTCCCCTTATGCTTTCTTGTCGTAATAAGCCTCTCATATATACATCATTGTTGTTCCCTAGCCATATTTCTCTCTCTCTCTCTCTCTCTCTCTCTCTCTCTCTCTCTCTCTCACACACACACACACACACACACACAGAGTAAACACACGCTTCTACAAATACCAACAATGGTATCAAAGTCACGTCTTCAGTTGGTATTGGACGTTTGTCCGAACCACCCATTCCTAAAACTACCCATCCAGATTTCCAACAACTAAACTATGGTCAATTCTACCTCATCCTCATTTCCTATTCCTATCTTTGATGGGAATAACTATGATTATTGGAGTATCAAAATGACAACCTTCTTAATGGCCCAAGACTTATGGGATATCATGGAAAAATGTTACGAAGCTGCACAAGAAGGTACAAGTGTTTCGAAGAATCAACTACAAATCAACAACAAAAGGATGCAATGGCATTTTTAGCAAGCACTCTCGAAAATGGTATTTCAAAGAATAATTGGAGCGAAGACTACAAAGAAGGCTTGGGAAATACTACAAGAAGAATTCCAAGGATTAAAAAAGGTACATATTATTCGGCTTCAAACTCTAAGATGAGATTTTGAGAATTCTAAAATGAAAAATTATGAGACCATCCAAAAATATCGTGGAAAATTAAAAATATTAGTTAATCAAATAAAAGCCCATGGAGATGAAATCACTAACCGGGGGTTATTGAAAAAATGTTGGTGTCACTAACAAAAAAAAAAAAAAAAATACAATCACATAGTCACAACTATAAAAGGAACTACGAACTTGACAAAACTATCAGTGAGTCGATTAATTGGCTCTCTAGAAGCACATAAGAAAAGACTAATGGCACAAGATGGAGATTTGGTTGAAAGTGTCTTTCAGTATAAAATAAACATGTGCTCTCAACAATCTAAAAATGGTGGAAGGAGTTTCTAAAAAAAATAAAAGAGGAGGAGAAACTACACAAAGGGAAAGTATCCACCTTGTGGTATTTGCAAGAAAACAAATCATTAGTGTCGCTTTTGTAAAAGATACGACCACATAGAAAAAGATTGTCACTCAAAAACAAATAATCAAGAAAATTATGTTGAAGAAAAAGAAAGTGAAAAGAATACATTCTACAAAGGCCAAGTGGCAAATGATAAGAAAAATGATACATGATACATTGGTAGTGGGTGTAACAATTAAATAATGGGGGACGAATTTACATTCACTGATATTGATAAGTTGGTGAAATGCCAAGTAAAATTGGACAATTGTGCATTAGTGGATGTTAAAGGAAAATGCACCCATGCCGTGGAAACAAATAAAAGCCCATGATATATTCATAATGTAAATCTAGTCTCAAGTCTTGCACAAAATCTCTTGAGTGTGGGCCAAATGATACAAAGTAGATATCCTCTATACTTTAGAGGAGATGCCCACATTATCTATGATAAATATAAAAATATCATTGCCTCTATTAATATGGAGAATAAGAATTTTCCTATTATATGGAAATATGTCAAAGATATAGCCATGAAAGCTCAACTTGATGATTCATGGCTATGGCATTAAAGATTTGGCCACTTCAACTTTACTAGGCTAGCAATTATCCATCAGAAAAATATGATGAGACACTTTCCAGGAAATCTCAGATGTTTATGATGGTTGCCTCATTGGAAAACAACAAAGTCAATCCTTTCCATTTAGCGGTGCATGGAGAGCTAAGAAGCGATTAGAACTACTTCATATGAATGTGCATGGTCCAATGAGTACCCCCACATCCAATCAGAATAAGTATTTCATCCTATTCATTGACGACTACACAAGAATGATGTGGGTATACTTTCTTCAAGAAAGATCAAAGGCTTTCTCTATCTTCAAAAAATTTAATAACCACGTCAAGAATCAAAGTGGCCGTAGAATCAAAGTTCTAAGGATCAATAGAGGCATATGATGCAACTCAAGAGAGTTCAATAAATTTTTTGAAGATGAAGGAGTTCATCATCAACTAACTGTTGGCTACGCACTAGAATAAAATGGAGTAGTAGAAAGGAATGATAGAATCGTCATAAATATGGCAAGGTCCATGCTAAAGGAGAAAAGCCTTCCTAACACATTCTAGGCAAAAGTAGTCTACATGGTTGTATACATTTTAAATAGGTGTCAAACTAAAACATTCTAAAATAAAACTTTGGTTGGAGCATGGAGCGAATGGAAGCCTTCAACGAAGCATCTCAAGGTGTTTGGCTACATATGTTATGTCCATGTCTCTACTCAAAAAGAAGAGTAAGCTCAATGGAAAGACAGAAAATAAAATATTCATCAGCTATAGCGACCACTCAAAAGGCTATAGGGTTTACAATCTAAGAACTAAAAATCTCAAGATCAGTCAAAATGTCGAGTTCGACAAGTATGCAAATTGGGAGGACAAGAAGATTGAGAAGAACTATGTCGCCATGCCAAACACACCGGTTGCTCAAGAGGAGTCAACAATGCAAGAAGAAGGAGAAATACCATATTCCACCACTCACGACATAACTCTACCAACCTCTCCAAGAGTGACGCAAGAAGAATCTATACCGAGTCTCCAATATCTTGTAAAAACTCTTAGATGAACTTGCAACACGTGCAACTTTACTACTTCAAAACCAGAAAACTAAACAAGCATCCAAAGAAGAAGTTTGGATAAAAGCCATGGAGGAAGAGATTAAGATGATTGAGAAAGATAAAACTTGGGAGATCATTGATCGCCCCGAAGACAAAGAGATCATTGGTGTCAAGTGAGTTTACAAGATAAAGCTCAATGCAGATGGATGAATCTAGAAGCACAAAGCAAGGCTTGTGGTGGGTAAAAGGCTACTTACAACAATCGGTATCGCCTATACTGAAATTTTCACTCCTATTGCTCACATTCATACTATTCGGGCACTCATAACCCTAGCAACACAAAAAGAATAGAAGATCCATCAATTATATGTGAAGTTAACATTCATAAATGGATGTATTAAAAAAGAAATAAATGTGGAGCAACCACTAAGGCTTTATTTTTAAAGGACAAGAAGAACAAGTTCTCAAACTCAAGAAAGCCCTGTATAGGTTAAAGCAGGCACTGTGAGCGTGGTATAGTAGAATAGATGAGTATTTCACCAAGCAAGGATGCAGGAGGAGTATGAGTGAGCCAATGCTTTACATCAGAATTCAAAGAAGAAATGACGAAGACATTTGAGATGATGGATTTGGGCTTAATGCATTACTTCCTTGGCATTGAGATTGACCAAAATGAAGGAGTCTTTATCTTGTAGAAAAAATATATAGAGAACTATTGCAAAACAATTGCAACACCGCTTATGACAAATGAGAAGCTACTAAAGGAAGATTGAACAGAAAAAGTCAAGGCCTCCCTCTACAAAAGTCTATTCAGCATTATGTATGTGACAAGTCTACTATCACGGTTCATGCAAAGTCTGAGCCAAATTCACCTTGGAGTTCCTAAAATGATTATTAATTATTTACCAAGAACTACAAACTCTGACATTTGGTATCGACCAAGTGCAAACACCGAGGTTATTGACTACATTAATAGAGATCGGGCATGATCAGTTGATGACAGGAAGAGCACCACTGGCTATGCATTCACATTAGGTTATGCAATATTCTCACGAGCATAGAAAAATAAGACTTAATGACATAGTCTACTGCAGAAGCTGAATACATCATAGCCTTTATTACCACCAGTCAAGCACTATGGCTTCAAAGATTTCTAGACATTAGAGAAGCACAGACAAAATCAACTCCGATACTTTGTGACAATAAGTCAGTGATAACTATATCAAAGCATTCAATCTTCCATGGAAGAACGGAATATACTAACATCAAATATCACTTCAAACAAGAGGTACAAAACAATGGAGAGATTGAACTTAAATATTGCAAGATTGAGGATCAAGTCGCTAACATATTTACTAAAGCACCACCACTAACCAAGTTTGGGACATTCTAGAATATGCGTTGAGTATCGCGAAATTGGATCAAGAAGGGGTGTTAAAATGTTGATTTAATTTCTAGAGTTTTGCTAGAAAAGTCCAGATAAATCCTACAAAAAATCTACTACTTGGGCGGTAAGGAAGAGCTAAAGTCTACTGAATTTATGTAGAAAATCCATAACAATTATCTTTGCAAATGGCGGAGATAGTTGACTAGATAGACCATGCAAAAAGCTTTACATTAGAGCTAGTAAAGGATAAGAAAGACAAAAAAAAAAAAAACTAATTAAATATGTGATGTGAGTCAGTGATGTAAGCCTATATTAAGGCTTGTGGTTGTCCAAAATGGATACTCTAAAAAACTAGCAAAAATCTTATTCCTTTGTATTAGCTAAGATAGTAAAAGCCTTTCTTTATCTTGTCCCCTTGTGCTCCCTTGCCTTAATAATCTTCTCGTATATATATCCTTGTTGCTATCTAGTCATATTTCTCATTCACACCCCCAAACCCCACCCCCACCCCAAAACACATGCTAACGCAAATTTCAACAATTAGTTACCTTGACTTTAATTAGCGAGAGAATACGGGTAACCATCGACTCTATTAATTTGATCAAGCCTAGATATAGGAGTGTCAAGAACCGAACCAAAAACCAAACCAAACCGAAAAATTCGATTTTTTCGATTTGGTTCAATTTTCGGTTTGGTTCTTATTAAAAATCGAAATCTTTTTTATTGGTTCGGTTTTTATCAGTTAACCGAACCGAACCACGAACCGATAAAATCAAATCTTCGGTTTATTCTCTCATGACTATGAGGTTTTATTCTCTCCCGACACTAGCCCTCTCCTCTCATGTCTCATCTTGGTCGGCTTGGAGGTGCAACGGTGACGGCGCATCGGTGACTGCAACGGCGATGGCAACCGATTAAGGGACATAGCCCCTTTCTTCTACAAGTCTCTTCTTCGTCCCTCTTCCTTCTGCGACAACGATGGCGATTGAGAAGAATTTGTAGCGAGCATGTCCTGCACGTGCTCTGCTCTGGACTGAGGGGCCACCGGTGGCTTTAGATCTGCGATGCCTCTTACTTGCTCAGTGAACTAGGCTAATTCAAATCGATAAGATTCTCCTTTGATCACTTTGCATTCATTGAAGAATGCTGTGTTCGGGCGTGTCTAGGGAGTGGTCGGTTTGGGGGTTCCTGGGTTCCGTGTTTGATTGAGAGGGTGCCTGTGTTTTCATTTTGCTGTGGCATGGACGTTGTCTTTTGTCCAAATGCTAAGATGGGTTAGGTGCTGATGAAGGTTTTCGGGTTCTTGCTCGAGAAAGTTGAGCCAGTTGCTGTGAAAGAGTTGTTATTGGATGTCTCTTTGCCATTAATTTCATAATGTTAGTTGAACCAATTTTGTGTTTGGAACTGGGAAGTTCCATTTTTGGGTTACTTATTGATATGGAAAAACCGATTGCTGATTTGGGAGGGTAGAAGAATTACGTGCCTTCACATTTTAATTTTGTTTTTTTAAAGGGGAAATTCTTCACCTCATTTGGTATGTTATTAATGAGGCAAACTGTTATTTTGGCCTGTTATTATGGGATTTGTCACATGTTTAGTTAATCGCATGACCTCTATGGACCAAGAGGTTTTTTGGTATGGTAATCTACACTTGAGAAATGATATCAAAGCAAATTTGATATAGTTGGAATCTGAAAAATATCTAGTGAGGGTCTATTTTACATGGTGTGACAGAAAGTGTTGGTTTCCTCGTTTTTGGCTTAGGTTGCTTATGACTAGGATGTAAACCTGTGGTTTTTGTAAGGTTGATGTTGATTTCTACAACTAATTGCCCAACTTGTACTTTTCTTTCTATCCTAAGAGTAAGTAGGGATTTTATTTTAGGAGATCTTACCGGGGCAGCTGCAAATACTGTGATAACACATTTTTGTAGTAAACTGACCTAGTGCAAGAAGCTTTTAGTTTAGTTGTTGTCAATGGTGTCGTTCATGAGTATAGTCTAGGCTGCTATAATTCCAGTTGTCTACCTTTGGAATAAGTCTTGATTACCTCTTTCCTATGACAAAAGAGTCGTGGATAGAATGCAAATATTGATGACCAATTGAAATGAGTTTGGAGTGCATAAATAGATTGAAGAAGGCCAGTCTTTGTTTGGTTTCTTTCGTGGTGAATATGAACTGATGTGGGTTATATTTTTTGCAGTGGACATTCCATCCTTCTATTCTGAAGACTCTATTATGAAGACCAAAAAAATCTATATTGTTCTTGTTTGGTGCAGGGTGTTAGCTTTTCTTGTTGTAAGTGTTGTTTTCATTTAAATCGTCTCATTTATAGCAGCGTGCGCATTTTTTGGATTGGAAGAGTGATCGGGATATCAAATAGGAAAGATCAAGCTGTTAGTTCTTATTGCATTGCTAGTCCTAAACATTATTTTTATTTTTCAACAAATAATGCAGGCTTCTCAGATTCTTTGGATCATCACATTTTATTCTACACAGCTTTCAAGTCCCAACTATCAGTGCCGTAAGGTAGAGTCTCTCATTTTTTTTTTTTAATAGAAGTTTGTTCTGGCCATTCACAAATATTTGTCATCTTTTTGTTATTTTGAATCTTAAGGAATTAATGAATCATTTACTTTGTTTCAGTTGGAGTGCAAGGAATCATATTTGCAAAGCCAAATATACAATGAGTGAATATTTAATAAGTGAATCTAACGGTACAAATAGAAGGAGGTTGAGATATGTTGTATGGGACCACTTTAAAATGATAGAAAATAGCCAAGATAAAGCCAAATGTCTATATTGTGGAGCTGTTATTGGTTGTTCTACTACTCAAGGGACTAGTGGGATGCATAATCATTTAGGTAGATGTAAGAATTATCCATATACGAACGTGGAGAAAAGGCAAATAAGTGCCTCGAATGAATCTGTTGGGGTTGGTAGTTCTATTTTAGTTGGTCCTTGGAAATTTGATCAAAATGTTAGTCAAAAAGATCTAGCGGTGATGTTTATTATTGGTGAACTACCCTTCAAATTTGTGAAACTTGAGGCATTTCGGAAATTCGTGAGTAAAATCCAGCCAAAGTTTTTAATCCCTTCAAGAAACACATTAATGGAGGATTGTTATAAGTTATACCTGGAGGAAAGAAGCAAATTGAAAAAACATTTTTCCGATACTTCTCCAAGGGTTTGTCTTACGACTGACATGTGGACTTCATGTCAAAATTTAAGTTACATGTGTCTTATTATTCACTTTGTAAACGCTAATTGGAAGTTACAAAAGAAAATTTTGAATTTTTGTCAAATCCTAAGACATTCGGCTGAGATTATATGGAAATGAGTTAATAAATGCTTAACTAGTTGGGGGATTAAATGCATTTTTTCTATCACTGTTGATGATGCTAACTCCAATGACTCAAGAGTTTAATACTAAAAGACTTAATTCTTGGAATGCTATGATATTATCAAGTGAATTACTCCATGTGAGATGTTGAGCTCTTATTTTTAGTTTAATTGTGAGAGAATGTTTGAAAGATATGGATGATTCCATTATTAGAATACGCTCAGCCGTACGTTATGTGAGATTTTCTCCTTCGAGATTGCAACGGTTTAAGGAGTGCATTCTACTGGAAAATATTGATTCCAATAATCTTGTATGTTTGGATGTGGAGACTCGGTGGAATTCAGCATACTTAATTTTGGAAGTGGCCTTGAAGTTTCGAAATACTTTTATCTCATTAGATATTCATGATAAAAGATTTGCTAAAGAGCTTTCCAAGGTGAGAGGGTTGCCTACTGATGATGATTGGGATTATGCCCGTTGATTTCTTCCTTTCTTAAAGTTGTTATATGATGCGACTTTAAAAGTATCGGGCTTTTCTTACGTCACTTGCAATGATATGACAAAAGAAGTCTATGGGATTTATATGATGATTGATAAATATTGTGGGAATGAGGATATGAGTTTGCAAGAAACAACCAAGAGAATGAAGATCAAGTTCAATAAGTATTTTGGCAATGTGAACAACATAAATCTCACATGGTTCATTGCATGTATACTTGACCCTTGACATAAGATGAAGTATGTGAAATTGATGATTAATAAAGTATATGAAGGCAACCGAGTAGGAACTTTGCAAGATAGAGCGACAAAATCTCTAACATTGTTGTTTGAGCAATATCGCACTGGTACATGCCCCCAAAGCAACGTGAGATTAAAGGGAACAAGAACAATGAACGTTTCAATGTCTCATGTGGTTAATGCGGACATTATGACTGCAATATATCTTAGTCAAATGGGACACAAATATGTGGAAGAAAAATTTGAATTAGATAAGTATTTGGAAGACTGATGTGAATGGTATAGCTCCACCTTTAATATATTAAATTGGTGGAAAGTCAATTCTTCAAGATATCCTATCTTATCTTCCATTGCTCGAGATATTTTGGCCGTACCCATCTCCACTATAGCATTAGAGTCTGCATTCAGCACCGGAGGTCGAGTACTTGATGTATTTCATAGCTCCTTGACCCCAATGATGATAGAGGCTCTTATATGTACTTAAGATTGGCTACGATCCACATCGCTTTCACAATCGATCGATGAGGACTTAGAAGAACTTGAAAATTTTGAGTCAAGTGAGGAAAAAATAACAACGGAATATATATATTTTTGATGACCTAGGAAGCTCCGTACGCCGCGGGCGGCTAGAGTAAACCCCGGGGTCCCCCAGGAGGACCCTCCACCCCTGTGGAACGAGTAAGACGCCAAGCATCTCCGCGGCGAGTTTAACCCTTACCCTCCGAGAAGGGGTCAGTGGGTCCCCCCACAATGGGAAAGACTTGCCAGCGGAGCTATCGCAGCCGTAGGTATAACGTAATATTTATATCTTTCAATATTACAATTGATATTTCAATTCTCATTTTCATTGTGAATTTAATGCAGAATTGTCATCTATGACCATGGACCTAAATTCAATAGCAATTTCTCTTCATGATTGACATGTAAGAATTATCCATATTTATATCTTTCAATATTACAATTGATACTTCGATTCTCATATTCATTGTAAATACAAGTTCCTGGATAACAAGCCTAAAGGTTTTCTTTTTAATGCAGAGTTGTACCCGGCTCAAGAATTTGGTCAATTTTCAGGTTTTTATGTTCTCTCTTTGAAAGTTTGGAGGGCCATTTTGTAATTTCATCTTGTTGATAGAGCTTCTGGAGATTGGAAGATAAAAGTTACTTGGACTTGTTCTGTTTTTAGAGGAATGGTATTCCCCAAATTTTATAATGTGGAAACAAGACGGAATGTTTCAGGTATTGGTTGATTGGGAGTTTAAGCTTTTATTTTTGTCAAATGATAATTTAAAGTTTCAAAAAAGCCTCAATCAAGTCTCAAGCTCATCTTTGATGGAATTACATGATTGGAAATGGCACGTGGCAAATAGCCAAATCTTCCACATGGAAGCCATGTCGGATTTCCTACGCTTCAATTTTACTGGTGGTGAGCACACGATTTAATTGGGACTTTTTAAAAAAGTCTTCTGTTGACCAAACCAAAACTTTCAAGTCTAGAATGGACTAAAAACCGGAAACTCTAAGATTTGTTTTAGCACTTACCAATATGTTATTTGGGAATGGGATAAAGTAAATACTTTTTGCCAATAGTTTTTTCAACACTTATAAACTTTTTTAGTAATTTATCAGTACAAAAAAAATTCTTTCTTTTTTTCAATTGAACAATAGAATTGTCTCTTAGAGAATCATCAAGAGACATTATGTTAAGCAATTGTTTAAATTGGATATCATTATTTGGCCAATGCTTAAAAAAAGGGAATGACGTATATGATCTAAACTGCAAATTAAGCTTGAAATGCAGTAACATATTGAATTTAGATTATTTTGAGTTGAACAGAAGAAGGAAAAAAAAACTGAAAACTGAAAACCAAAATTGAAAAACTGAACCGAACCGAATCATTGACACCCCTACCTAGAACCATAAAAGAGACAACATCAGAGTGAACATCAAGAGGTTCGAATGCCTCGACCTGGGGGCGTCCAGGGCTTTCCGTCTCAATGGTTAAATTGAGTCCAAGTGATTTGTTTATCGGTTTTGCTACAGCTCGTAACGGGACATATCCGATCATGTTTATCATAACAAAAATTTACTTGGAGGTCCATAAGGCCGAGGGGGCAGAGAGCGCCATTGATGGGCTCCATGGAGGACTAGCCCATCATCCGCCTTCCCCCGCAAACCAGGCGGGAACCGGAGCGGAGCGAGTCGTCTCCTCCAATTTCTCTCAGTTTCTCCCTTTCCCCTCATCTCAGCACAGCTCTTGGCAGAGGGTCTTTCTTTTTTTTTGGGAGGAATTCAGCTTCTTCCCTCTTTCTTCGTCCTCAAGATGGGTATCAAGGTGGCTCTTTTGCTCTTTCGATCTCTTCCTTTCTGGAATTTTTCCTTTTCTGGGGTTACCCATTTGGAAGATTCGTCATGGGTTGTAGGGTTTAACGAAGCTGCTCGCTGACAACGCCCCCAAGGCAATGAAGGAGCAGAAGTTCGAGAGCTACTTCGGCCGCAAGATCGCCATCGACGCCAGCATGAGCATCTACCAGTTCCTTGTTCGTCTCTCTCGCTCACTCTATTTCACTGATGTCTGTCTTTGATGTTGCTTTGCGCACGGGTGGGTGATTTAAGTTGTGGGTTTTGTTCGGTTGCAGATTGTCGTGGGTCGGAGTGGTACTGAGATGCTCACTAATGAGGCTGGGGAAGTCACGAGGTAATGCTATCGATTTCCTGAGGAAAGTTTTGTTCTTTTTTTTTTGAGAAATTCCAGTTTGTTTGGTTGGCCATTTTGAATTTGTAACCTTTCGATTGTATTTTGCCTTTTTCGGTTGCTGATATCCATGTCATATTTTGTGCTTTTGATGGTTATAGCCACTTGCAAGGCATGTTCAATAGGACAATTAGGCTCTTGGAAGCTGGAATAAAGCCAGTGTAAATTCTTCTTACTCTGTGCCTTTATATGGTTTGGTCTAGAACTTCAATTTGTTTTTTATGTTAATTGCTGAAGTTGGTTCTATTATGATCTGTCTAATTATGGAAATCAGCTATGTTTTCGATGGGCAACCTCCAGACCTGAAGAAGCAAGAGCTTGCAAAACGGTATCAGCGCCCATAGGCTGCAATCTTTTGATTCTGTTAAGATGGACATGATTGCGTCGACGATAGTTTTCTTTTACCTTTGAGTATTGATGATTTCAATCGAAACCTGTGGTGCAGCTATTCAAAGAGGGCAGATGCCACAGAGGACTTGGAAGAAATCAAGGAGGCACGTCCTTTCTCTTTTGAAGTCTCATTTGGTCCTGTTTATTTTCATTCTTTCAATCTTCTTTTTTGGTAATGTAGCTCAAGTGGCTTGGCACATGATTTGCTTTTATTTGCAGATTGGAAGTAAAGAAGACATTGAGAAATTCAGTAAGCGTACGGTGAAGGTGGGTTAGTGGCATGCATTTCTTTCCTTATGTTTATCAAGTTTTTGAATCTAAGTCCACAAATAGTCTGTTGGACTACTCATTTCATATCTCCCCTAGAAATAGTGGAACTCTACTGGACTAGAAAATAAATAATTTTGTGGGAATGTCATGTGTTGAATAATTTCTTATGTATGTCCTGCAGGTTACAAGGCAGCACAACGATGATTGCAAAAGACTCTTAAGACTCATGGGAGTCCCAGTTATTGAGGTGCCATTTTTTTGGTAGTTGACAAGTAAATAATGCCATCTCCAAACAGCAAACAGTATGAACCATTAAACCTGTTGTAACAGCTCTTCTTGTACACTAGGCTCCTTCTGAAGCAGAGGCAGAGTGTGCTACCCTTTGCAAATCAGGAAAGGCATGTATTTTTACATGATTATATTGGACCTGGTTCCTGTTGTATTTGTGATGTTGACTACCATTTTGCTGCATGAAGTCTTATCTGCCTTTGATGAGTTTCAGGTGTATGCTGTGGCTTCTGAAGACATGGACTCCCTCACCTTTGGAGCTCCTAGATTTCTCCGTCACTTGATGGATCCCAGTTCGAGAAAAATTCCAGTCATGGAATTTGAAATTGCAAAGGTAGTAGAACATCTACCTTAAAGTTGATATCTAATTTTTTGTGTGTAAAAGAGCATAGTGATATCTATCTCTCTCTTTTTATTTTTTTTTGTCTTTAAAATTGTATCATTAAGAGGCACCAAGGCAATGCCAACCCATATATAAATCATGTACAAGTTGATATCTATTATTCCTTTTGCCATTTCATGGGGAATTGTTTTCTTCCTATATAGATTTTGGAGGAGCTAAATCTGAACATGGATCAATTCATTGACGTGTGCATCCTATCTGGATGTGATTATTGTGAAAGTATACGAGGTATAATTGATTTTGGACTAAGTTTTCCCTTTTCATTCTTCTACTTGGATTGAGGAATTTAGGTTTTTGTATGATGATAAATCTATATCACAGGCATTGGTGGTTTGACTGCTTTGAAGCTCATCCGTCAACATGGCTCAATAGAAAATATACTGGAGAACATAAACAAAGAAAAGTGCGTTACTTTTTCATGTTTCACGTTTATGTTTCTAATTGAGCTTATATTGATGAGATTCTTGATGACAAGTTTATTTTGATCTTCTTTAGTGGCTATGCTTTGTCCAATGAGCCCATGTTTGTTTGTTGTGGACATGCACTTTCTTGCTAGTGACATTGCTCATATTGCATCATGCGAACCCTCACAACTTTTTAAGCACTTAGAGTTGTTTTGCTCTCATAAGGATGCACTCATGTATTCTTCCTTGTTTCTGAGAAGTTTTGTTTTATTTTCGGTCTTTGTGACTTAGGTATCAAATACCAGATGACTGGCCATATAAAGAAGCTCGGAAACTTTTTAAAGAGCCCTTGGTCTTTATGGAAAATGAGGAACCTGAACTCAAGTGGAATGCTCCTGATGAGGAGGTGAATGATCTCCTAAGCTTGTAACACTGTTCTCACGCACGCATGTTTTCTAAGGATTTTTTTTTATAAATGATTTAGGGGCTAATTTCTTTTTTGGTGAACGAGAATGGATTCAACAGCGACAGGGTAACAAAGGTATGATTGTGAAGCTTTTCAGTAGTCACCTTTTCTTCATGCTCGGAATAAAAAATGACACATTATTCATGTTGACTTCATTGATTGAGCTAGGCCATAGAGAAGATTAAGGCCGCCAAGAACAAGTCATCACAAGGACGGTAAGTGATGCTTAAATGATTGATATTTTGGTAAATGTGCTTCTCATTTTAAGCCTAAGATGATGTTGTCTTGTACAGTTTAGAATCCTTTTTCAAGCCAGTTGTCAACGCATCTGCACCAATTAAAAGGAAGGTATTGTTCTTTCTCAATGCATTTTAACTCTTGACCTGAACCTGGTTATTTTCTTTTTTTAGTTCTATCCTATTGTGTATATGGAAGGGCTTTCTAATATAATTGGATAGCACCATGTATAATTTGTCTATGATGAGAAGGTAGATTTAAAAGCTGTGTGTGATTTTCTTTTTTTGGGTAAATATGTTATTATTTTCAGCACGTAGAGGTGACTGTATGCAGCCTACTGAGCATCATTGCTACCTTCATCTTACTCTTGCTTTATTTGTGGGAAACTAACTCAAAGTTCAGAAATACAAGCTTCATTGAATGGCTACATGTGTTTGGAGAATAAAGAGGGAGTATCATTTCCAAGATATAGATATTAGCTTTCCTCTGCTTGAAAATGAGTGGGAACATGTATAGTGGAGGACTATGTTTGCACAACATCCCTTGCAATGTTGTACTCAATTTTGTTAGCTCTTACATGCTGGAAACTCTTGATGTGGTACAGGAAACGCCTGTGGCTGTAAAAGGTGGTGCCAAAAAGACTAAGACTGCCGGTGGTAAGAAGAAAAATAGACAGCTCAGCTTACCTACTTTCGCAGACTAACAGACTAACTAACAAGGTGACTTTCTTTATCCCGATATTGTTACTACTAACTAAGGCAGATATCTAACTAAATCACTTGTAACTGTGAACTTGTCTGCTTCCTGCAGGTTGCTTGAGGATGTTGTTCAACGCTCTGGTTTGGCATGCCTTTCTGTGCTATGCAAGAACCACAAGTGTGTAACTTTTTAGGTGGAAGTGGGTTTTTGCATCCTGCAAAATCTAATCTGCTTGCCAAATCTATGTACACTGTTTTGTTTCAGTGAGAATTCTTGTTCCTAAAGTTTTGTGCACAATAGTTCAGTTCGTCTTGATATATGCAGCGTCTTCAGTAGACAAGTCAATGATTAAGCTCATGTCCTATGGTGAAGAAAAAGATGGATAAGTTGGTGATCAAACGGTGCAACTGCAAATGAAGTGGGTGTCTGTCTAGTTAGGTCATGTTGTTAACTCCTCTGGGGATTTTACTTAAATGGCTCAAAAGAGATTTTTATGCACCGTCCTAACTGAAGAAGTATCTAAGCTGATATCAATTTGATCATGTCCTTGTCCTGGACCTAATTAATTAGGTGAAGTTGGTTTGCCGGGCTCATAAATTTTATGAGCAGGTATGCAAAAGTCCCCTTGCGGATCAAAAATAATGAACTTCTGGTAGAGCAAAAGATTCTGTTACTCATGCTGATCCCGGTGTTTATATGAGGGTTGATCTTTTATGCTTGATTTTAGATGGAGATAATGCCTTCCGCAGTCATTGCTAGACTGTTGGGTTGGTACATCTTTGGTTTCGGTACTATAATTATGTACTCAAAATGTCGGGAGCATTCGGTTCCAAACAAGTATTCTGGTCTTCATCTTTATCGACAATGGATGAAGTCCGATGTCAGTTTCATTTGATAAAAGTTTTATCAATTTCAGTGGATTTCAGACAGAACAAGAAGGTGACAACTTAAAGCAATCGCTCTACTGATGCCAGTGAACATCTGATAAGCGCGACAACGATAGAAAAAAATGGACAAAACCAGTCATGCCACATCGATAAGTCAATGACAGCTGCGCCATATGACGAATTTGGCTGGCTAGCAGACATTTTGGAAAGACGATAAACATTTGCCAAGGGACGATAATCCCTTTATTTGTCCTGTCGCCAGAATTTGACAGAAGTAAGAGGAAAAAACATGATTTTGGCAAAGGTTAGCCCACACCCGAGTCATCGTTCATAGGATGAAGCAGGTGTTCCCATCGTAATCGCAAGGGCGAGGAGGACAAGGTCGGCACGGCGGAGGACAAGGTTGAGGGCACGGCACACACCGTGAGCACTGGCAACAAGGAGGGCACGGTGGAGGGCATGGCACGCACTTCGGGCACTTGCATGAAGGAGGGCATTTAGGCGGTTCGCATTTAGGCGGTTCGGGCTTTTTAGGTTCCGGAGGCTTTTCTGGTCCGACCGATTCAATTTCCGCGCATATCCCGCACTTCTTTCTCAGAGCCTTGATCACGCACACCGGATCCACGTCTCCTATGATAGTTAACGTTCCCTTCTCAATGTCTATCTTCATTTCGTTGATACCTGCATATTTGCGTCACAAACCTTGAATCCACATGCACGTCCTCTTCAATAATCAAGTTATCGATTCGGTCAAGGACAATAGAAAGAAATTACAAACGCGTTTCACTCGCAACTACATGCATTCTCATCCACACAGGTTTGGCGAGGTGAGGGTAGGGAGATCGTACCTTCGAGTTTGGCGACTGCTTTCATTATATCCTTCTTGTCTTTCCCGCAACTTATGGTAACCTTTATCACAATTTTCTGCAATCCAGACTCAGCAAGACAGAGAATATCAGAAGATAAAAACCTCATCAGTAGTTACGAAGATTAATAGGGAGAAGATGCAAATGTAAGTAGCTCTCTTTCATGGACAAGGACATGATTTGATTACCTTCGCCATGGATGCTGCAGAGAGTGGACAAAGGGAAGATGATCAGCTTCCCTAATATGCTAAACCAAAAGGCCCTATTTATATGCTTTCCACGACCTGCACAATTTCATAATTAAGAAGTGAGGAACAGACAAAGTGTTAGGACTCCGTCTAGGACTTTGGATGGGCCACACGCATTATATTATATTATGCAAGAAGGCTGCTGACTTTTGCACTGAAACAGCATAGTTTTCATGAGAGGTTTAGGAAGTTCTTTCACCCATTTTTTGGTTTGTTTGAAGGATGGCGCCGGCCGAATTTCTCGAGCGAGTGAAGTGTTTTTTTTGGATAAGTCGACGTATAGATTCAGTGGACTACTCAATCAAGCCAATCACATTGCATATCATGTTTAGGGTCTGCATTGTGGGTCTCAGATTATTTATGAAATGTTTGCAATCGGTTTAGTTCTATCAACTTAAGGCAAGACTCGGATCACCCGTTCATGTGGTCATGCATGATTGAAGTGTGTCTAGTAAGATATGCATGTTGGTATATTCACATACACATGTACCAATCTAAGGTCATTCCTCACTGGCAGCGGCGCACGCAAAAAACCTAGCTCCGATGAGGCGGGACCAAAATTTTTACAACTTATGGCTCGGGAAGGCGTTGGTCGGGGACAAAACATAGAAATTCTTTGTGAAAAGCTCAGAGACGATAACATATATCATGAAAAACTGCGTCAAGTATCAAATGATCGAGAGGGTGATGACTCCCATTCTGCTCACCCATCGGTCCATCATTGCCCTCGACGACATTACACCACCCGAGGAGAGATGTATGTCCATTTGCGGGCCCAATGTTCAACATGTCGTCCACCAAAAAATAATTGGCACATGGACCGACCAACGTCAAGGGACGACTAAATCGATAATGATTGTTAAGATTGGTACTCATAGTACATAACAAATTGTTAATTTCACTAATGAGTTGTTCCCCCCTAATAATTAGGGCAGCATTTTTATATTGGGAGGCAATTAAGTATAGGGAAAATTTGCTTAGTTCATCGTCTGATTAGTAATTGACGTCACTAAAATTAGTGAGATTTGTTGGGGAAAAAAAAATAAAGATAAAGAATAAAGAATATGAACAAGCTCCAACGACGTCGTTTATTTACACATGTTATAGGCTACAAGAGAATAAACCAAGGAACACACAATCTCATTGCAGAAATCCCAAATCTGGGACAAAATAAAGAGGGACGTAAAGCCATTCCAATTTCGATCAAACGATGGACTCTCGAGAATCAAATCGATCGCCAAGTGTTCATCAAATGATGGAGCAGGTGTTGACCTCGTATCCGCAACAGCTAGAATAAGGGTAGGGGCGGCACGGAGGGCACATCGGGAGAGGGCACGGCGGGAGCCAGCTCGGCGACTGACATTTATGTTGGAATTTTGTTTGTTAAAACAAAATGAGTGCTTTTTACTTTGTCCCACATAGAAAAGGTAGGAGCAAGTGGGTCAGTTTAAATATGTGGGTTTTCCTTTCTGTAGTTAAAGGAATGATTGGGTGGGGCAAGATCCTATCATACCTGCGTGCGGGTGCGCGAAAAATTGCCTTTTATTTTTATTAGCATTAATCCCTTGCTATTTATTTATTTATTTATTTTAGTTCAAAGGTTGCCTTTTAATTTGAGAATTCCGGAAATGAAATATAAATGAGAATTCGAAATTCTATTAAAAAAAATTATTCCGAATTTTGTTTGTGTCTTTTCAAGACAACCTTTAGAAAATTACTTATTCGGTTTTTAACTTTCCCGAAGGGTTACAATTGTTCGTTCTTTCGACTTCTTCCGAAGAGTCACATTTGTTTATCCGAATAATTTTCTAAAGATGTGTTTATTCGCAATTTTCACGAAGAGTTGCAAGATTGTTTCATATATATACTTGTCATTTTTCGGAAAGAAAAGTGTGGTCATTTTCGAGTCTTCTTTATGAAAAAAACAGCAGCCAATTTTTCAATTGTTTCTTAGAGAGACCCTGGAGAAATACTAGAATTGCTATTTAGTATTCTTATCCGAGACTTTGTTGTATCTTGGAGGATTTTTGCCAGTAACCATTAGCAACGTTGTGGGGCAAATAAATCTTTAAAGAAAGTGATATCACGCCTCAAAGTCCGAGTCGTTTTACTCGATCCGATTTCATTATTCAACCCATTTCGAAGCAATATTTTCCTAACAATTTTAAGGATTTATTTTGCTACAATGGAGTCGAAGACAATCAAAGTTATGAATGAAGATATGGTCAAACTGGATCGGTTGGATGTGAACAATTTTGCTCGCTAGAGGGACAAAATGATGTTCTTACTCACTGCTCTGAAGATTTCCTACATACTGGATCCTAACTTGGCGCCTATAGAAGATCCTAACCCTACTTTCGATGGAGGACAGCCAAGTGCGGAAGCCATTGAGATGGTTAATAAGGAAAAGAAGAAACGTGCGGAGGATGAATTACTTTGTCGAGGATACATTCTGAACACACTCTCTGATCGTTTGTACGACTTATTCACTAAAATGAAGTCGGCCGGAGAAATTTGGAATGCACTGGAATTCAAGTACAAAGCGGAGGAGCAAGGTACCAACAAATATCTAATTGCAAAGTATTTTGATTTTAAGTTTATTGATACTAAGCCCTTGCTGGAACAAGTCCATGAATTGCAAGTGATTGTGAATAAAATTCGTGCTCTCAAGATTGATATTCCAGAAACTTTTCAAGTTGGAGCAATTATTGCGAAATTGCTTCCAAATTGGAAAGACTATGGAAAAAAGCTGATTCACAAGTCGGAGGACTTTACTTTGGAGCAAATACAGAAACATCTTCGCATTGAAGAAGAGTCACGTTTACGTGATAATTCTGTTTTGTACAATTCCAAGGTGAATTTTGTGGATAAAAAACGGAAACTTGGCCAGAACTTCAAAGTAAAAAGCGAGGGGCATAAATTCAAGAGAACACAAAAGAAGCAAAATGGTTGTTGTTTTGTTTGTGGCAAATAGGGACACTACGCCAAGGATTGCTTTCACCGCAAGAGCATTTCAAAGGACAAGAACATTCCGGTGGTGAAAGCAGATGCAAATCTGGTTGAAGAAAATTATGTAGCCATGATTTCAAACATGTTTTCGAACATGGAAATTTCTGAAATCAATGATGCAATGGCTATGGTTTCTGAAATTAATTCTACCACTGTCCAATCCAGTTGGTGGATAGATTCTTGAGCAACAGTCCATATGTGCAAGGACAAGTACATGTTCAAGCAATTTGAAGAAATTATTGACTCAAATGTTCAAGAGGTCATGATAGCGAATAATGCTCTTGCAAAGGTTGCTGGAAAAGACACGGTGGAGATAGACTTTACTTTTGGAAAGAAGATAACTCTTCTTAATGTGTTATTTATACCCGAAATTAGGAATAACCTAGTTTCTATTGATTTACTTTGTAAGAGGGGGTTTCGGGTTTTGTTTGAATCCGACAAGGTTATCCTCTCAAAAAATGAGTTGTTTGTTGGGAAGGGTTATGCCAATGATGGCATGTATCAACTGAGTATCAATAATAATATTTCTAGTTCTACTTATATTGTCGAGTCTTCAATTTTATGGCATAGTAGGTTGGCACATATAAATATTCGTTATTTGAAGAACATGAGAAAATTAGACTTGATAAGATTTAATGGCAAATTTGGTAAATGTGAAGTATGTGCTAAGTCAAAACTTACTAAGAAGCCATTTCCTAGTGTTAAAAGAAATTTGAATTTATTGGATTTGGTTCATAGTGATATATGTGAATTTAATGGTATGCTAACACGTGAAGGTAAAATGTATTTTATTACCTTTGTGGATGATTGTAGTAAGTTCTTATATGTTTATCTCATGAAATCGAAGGATGAAGCATTTACCATGTTTAAGAAATATAAAGCTGAAGTAGAGAATCAATTAGAAAAGAAAATCAAAGTTCTACGATCAGATAGAGGTGGAGAATATTTCTTAAATGAATTCTCTTCATTTTGTGAAGAACATGGTATTATTCATCAAGCTTCAGCATCATATACTCCACAACAAAATGGTTTAGCTGAAAGGAAAAACGATCTCTTTGAGAAATGGTTAATTGTATGCTTTCAAATTCAAAGCTTCCAATTAATCTTTGGGGAGAAGCATTACTTACTGCATGCTATATTCATAATAGAATACCTTCCAAGAAAAATGACATAACCCCTTATGAAATATGGAAAGGTAGAAAGCCAAATTTGTCATATCTTAAAGTGTGGGGGTGTCTAGCTTACTACCGAGCTCCGGATCCTAAGAGAACAAAGCTTGGTCCTAGAGCTATCAAAAGTGTTTTCGTAGAGTATGCTGAAAATAGTAAAGCTTATAGGCTTCTTGATTTAGAGTCCAATGTCATAGTAGAATCGAGAGACGTTGAATTCTTTGAGAATAAATGTTTTACAAGTTCTGAAATTATTGAAAATAATTCAAGACTTATGGAAACTCAAAGTGATTCTCAAGAGAAAGAAATGAATGATTCTAAAGACATGATTGAATTAAGGAGAAGTACTAGAGCTAGGAAAATAAAAGACTTAGGTCCTAATTTTATTACTCATGTTTTTCTTGTTGAAGGAGATGGAGATAATAATGTGGTAAATAAATACCCTTTAGTGTTAAATTTAGAAGATGATCCTGGAAACTTTGATGATGCTATGTCTTCTAGAGATGCTTCTTTTTGGAAAGAAGCTGTGAATGATGAAATTGACTCAATTATGTCCAATAATACTTGGGTATCAATAGATTTATCGAAAGGATCAAAACTTATTGGATGCAAATGGGTTTTTAGAAGAAAATATCATTCTGATGGTGCTATTCAAACTTTTAAAGCTAAGCTTGTAGTTAAGGGATATAGACAAAAAGAAGGAATAGATTATTTTGATAATATGCTCCTGTTGCACATATAACTTCTATTCGAGTTCTTTTTGCTCTAGCTTCCATTTATGATCTTTGTGTTCATCAAATGGATGTTAAAACTGCTTTCTTAAATGGAGACTTAAATGAGGAGATTTACATGGAACAACCGGAGGGTTTTGTTCTTCCTAGAAATGAAAGAAAAGTATGTAAATTGATTAAGTCTCTTTATGGATTTAAGCAAGCTCCTAAGTAGTGGCATGAAAAGTTTAATTCGGTCATATTGTCAAGTGGTTTCATCAATAATAGTGCCGATAGGTGTATATACTATAAATTCACTAAAGACTATGGTGTCTTAGTGTGCTTGTATGTTGATGATATGCTTATCTTTGGAACGAATATGATTGGAGTTAATGAAACTAAGAAGTATTTAACTTCCATGTTTAAAATGAAGGATTTTGGTGAAATAGATACTATCTTAGATATTAAAGTTAAGAAAAATAGTAGGGGTTATTCTTTAAACCAATGTAGTTATGTTGAAAAATTATTAAATAAATTTCAACATCTTGGTTTTAAAGAAATAAGTACTCCATTTGATTCTAGTATTAAATTAAATTATAATACTGGTAGAGCGGTGGCACAACTAGAATATGCAAGTGTTATAGGGTCTTTAATGTATGCGATGCATTGTACTAGACCCGATATTGCTTATTCTGTATGCAAGTTGAGTAGGTATACTAGTAATCCAAGTACAGAACATTGGAGAGCTATTACTAGAATTTTTGGTTATCTTAAGAGAACTAAAAATTTAGGATTGTTCTACAATAATTATCCGGCTGTATTAGAAGGATACATTGATGCTAGTTGTATTACAAGTGTGGGAAATGAGCGTTCCACTTTTGGATGGATCTTCACACTAGCTGGAGGTGCTGTATCTTGGGCGAGCAAGAAACATACATGTATAACTCACTCAACAATGGAATCTGAATTTATTGCTTTGGCGGCAGCTGGGAAAGAGGCTGAATGGATTAAAAATTTGTTGTTGGATATCAAATTATGGCCTAGTCCTATGCCTCCTATTTCTATCCACTATGATAGTCAAGCCACTTTGGCAAGAGCCTATAGTAGCACCTATAATGGTAAGTCTAGACACATTAATCTAAGACATGAATATGTGAGACAATTGATTAAAGATGGTACCATAACAATTGTCTATGTGAGGTCAAGTAAAAATCTTGTCGATCATTTGATGAAGGCTTTATCAAGACATATGGTAATAACAACCTCACAAGAAATGGGGCTGACACCCTTTAATTGAAATCACCAATAATGGTAACCCGACCTTTTTCTAAAATATCACTAGTTACAAGGTTTAATGGGTAAGAACAAGTTATTAAATGTGATTGTTTGATACTGACATAGCCCTGATATGAGAAGTTAGTATCGTTTGTTACGTTTTGAAAGCTGAATTGAATTCTTAATGAAGTATGATACAAGTTTGTAGTGTGTTGATAGTAACAGAAACACATGGTAGATACTTCACCTATATGAGCTTAGAAGTGGTGCCGCTTCTTATGAAAGTGAGGGTTGCTTTCTAGAGAGCTCATGAAACAGGATCAAGCACAAGGCCATAATAGTGCGGAGTAATATAGAAATTCTCGCTGAAACTAGATGTTAGTGTATGTGTGGTATGTCCGATTCTATTGCATAAAAGTACAAGTTTAAAGCCGAACTACTTGTCACTTTGATAGAACTTTGATATACTTGCACTATGTAAAGGTTTAACTCGAAAGAGACCTTTATGTATGTATATTAATCTTATTTAAACTTTGGCTGTATGGTTTTTTTTTTTTTTTTAATTTCATTTTGAAATCTTTGTTTTACAAACAAAGTGGGGGATTGTTGGAATTTTGTTTGTTAAAACAAAATGAGTGCTTTTTACTTTGTCCCACGTAGAAAAGGTAGGAACAAGTGGGTCAGTTTAAATATATGTGTTTTCCTTTTTGTAGTTAAATGAATGATTGGGTGGGGCTAGACCCCACCATACCCACATACGGGTGCGTGAATAATTGCCTTTTATTTTTATTAGCATTAATCCCTTGCTATTTATTATTTTATTATTTTTTTATTTTTAGTTCAAAGGTTGCCTTTTAATTTGAGAATTCCGGAAATGAAATATAAATGAGAATTCGAAATTCTATTAAAAAAATTATTCCGAATTTTGTTTGTATCTTTTCAAGACAATCTTTGGAAAATTACTTATTCAGTTTTTAACTTTCCCGAAATGTTGCAATTATTCGTTTTTTCGACTTCTTCCGAAGAGTCACATTTGTTTATCTGAACAATTTTCTAAAGACATGTTTTTTTGCAATTTTCACGAAGAGTTGCAAGACTGTTTCATATATATACTTGTCATTTTTCGGAAAGAAAAGTGTGGTCATTTTCTTTTTTTTGAAAAAAACAGAAGCCAATTTTTCAATTGTTTCTTAGAGAGACCCTGAATAAATACTAGAATTGCTATTTAATATTCTCATCCGAGACTTTGTTGTATCCTGGAGGATTTTTGCCGGTGACCATTAGCAACGTTATGGGGCAAATAAATCCTTAAAGAAAGTGATATAACGCATCAAAGTCCGAGTCGTTTTACTCGATCCGATTTCATTGTTCAACCCATTTCGAAGCAATATTTTCCTAACAATTTAGGTTTAGGCTTTTCCGGCAACTTTGGTGGTCCGACAGTGTCGATCTCCACACACCTCCCGCATTTCTTTCTCAGGCATGTAACGATGCACACCGGGTCGGCATCGCCTATCAGAGTTAATGTCCCCTTCGCGCTCCATTGATAGTTCATCATACCTGCGCAGTCATATCAATTTTTTTTCCCGTGTGTGATGCAACTGACATCTGTGGTTAATCAGTATGTGAATGCCGTACTTGTTTCGAGCTTTTCGACTATGATTCGCCAGGATAAGCAAGACCTCGTACCTTTGAGCTTGGCGACCACTTTCAATACTCCTCACTTCTCCTTCTCGCCATGAATGCTTACCTTTATCACGGTCTTCTGTGCAATCACGACGTGGCACGGCAACAAAAGAGACGGCGAAAGTTCATCAACGTTTGGGAGGTCGATTTGGTTTTGAGAAAGAGCAACATGCATGCGGAATTACCTTTGCCATGGATGCTCAGAGGGCGGCGCAATCAATTTCATCAGCTTCCTCGGTTTTTGCGGGGACAGACGACGCTATTTGTAAGAACGCTTGCGTGGTGCTCTAACCAGCAAGCGAATAAGACAAGTTTGCGAGGGATTTGTTTAAGGACGAGCTTATCATATGTATATAAATGCAAGTGGAATGGCTTCGCTAGAAGAGTCGCCAAGGTCAATACAATGGCTCTGGCCTTTTTAAAGATCTGAACGAAGCTTCGTTTGGTGGCAAAGTTCCCTTCTCCCTCGACGTACCAACCTCGTCAGCCTGGAACCAGGGCAATGCTCATCTCTCGACAGAGGTTAAAATTGGACCGATAGGTCTTTCGAACGTATCTGAGTCTACCCTCGTGAAGAAGTTCTTGGTGAGGTCGGGTACAAACCCGACTCTACCGTATTCCGGACACCACGTGAGGTTTGCGCGCCCATTTCTCAACGTTTGATAGGGGCGTTTTTGGTCCAAAAATCAGCTTCCCCAATTGAAACCAGCCAAAAGAGAAGAAGAAGAGAAGTAGGGTTTGCAATTAGGGTTTCAGAGTAGGGAAAAGTTCAGTTTGAAGACATAGAGGACGACTGCAACGGTGGGAGGAGGGATTATTGAAGATATCATGGACTGAGGCGAACTCAAGGAGGCAATTCCTTGCATGAGATAAGTATGGGATAAGTCAAATTTGTGTTCATTTTAGAAATTAGGGTTTGAATTACGAGTAAACGAATCTAGGTTCTGTACAGGTTTCACCTGCAACCTACTATGTTACAGGTTTCAATGTCGGTTTCAAGTTTTATTTAAGTTCCGCTTGTATTATTAGTTGAACAATTGTAATAGTTCATCACCTTTAATGATCATAACTTACTTCTACAATCTATTGACCACAACTTATATATAAACACATGAAGAATATGAAATATTAACAAAGTAAAAGTCTTAGTTATAAGACAAAAAATATGAAATATTAACAAAGTAAAAGTCTTAGTCATACGAGTGATTCTAAATTATACACACTCATCATTAGATGCCATGGAGTACTATAGGATTGCACAAAAATATAGAATAAGGAAAATACAAAAACTTTCTCATTGAAATAGGTTTATCAATTTTTAGAACCTAGAATCTATTCTACATACCTTGGGACTTAGAATTGAATAGGTTCTCATTGGTCAAGTTCTTTGGTTCCAAATTCTACCTTGAAACCATGCTCACCTATAGTTTGAATCGAGAGATTTCATAAGTTAGTTCTAGCACATATTCAATGTGAATTCCCACAAAAATAGATATATAAAAGCAAGCTCACAGGAAAAACAAGACTATCGTCGCATAGAAATTGCATAAAGTCAGATTCGTTATTCTCTTGCTTCATCGGATGCGAGCTTGCCAGTGATTCCACCGAAACCTAGCTCGAGAACTCGCTCTAAAATCCGATTGTTTCAAGGAATCGCTCAATTGCTCCAATTGGATTTACGATCGCCTTTTTCTTCTCTCTCTCTCTCTCAAATTCGACAAAGGGTTTCTCGGCAGCCAATCAATAGGAATACCGTGGTAAACTTTGGGAGGTATTTTTAAAAAGAATCCCACTTGAGGGGGTCGTTTGAGAAAAAATGAGACGTCGAATCTCAAGTTTCTTTTCGAATTTGCCCCTCATCATTATTAAACGAAGGAATAATGAAAGTAGTCCTCCAAAGCGGTCATAATGCATGTGATTTTAGTTGAGTGTTTGATGGGCAAACCCCGCTTATTACTTATAGAATAGAAGCAGCCGCCTAGGGTAAGAGAGAGAGCGCCATTGTTAATTGAGGAATGGATGCATCTTCAAAGCACCGGCACCAACTCAAAACAACCCTTGAGGTGACCCGCTTCATGTCCACCTCATCAAAATCGATGGCCAGCCTGCACGGAGTTTCCGAAATTGGCTTCACTTTAGATTTAGACACAACTAGCGATTCCTTAAATTTTGTGTTTGGTATAGGAGGAGACTTTAGCAATTTCAAGTTTAGAGCACCGCAAGCTGGAACTTGTTCTCTCTTTGTATTATCTTATCTTTGTTCATTGAATTTTCAAATTGAAGTGGATGAGACACGGGGGTCGAAATTGTTGTGTGGGGCCTATTCTTCATATGCACATGGTCCAGACATATCTGAATTATCAAATGATGGTCTACTGAGAGCCCAAATGTACATTGCCGACGGTCTTAGAGTGTTCGTACAGTTACGAACACATCAATCGGAGCCCACAAAAGAGATCTCGTGAATCCTTAGGGCATGTGAGGAGAGGTGGGCTGACCGGTGTTGAGGTAAAATTCTATCTTTACGGGTTTTGGTAAGCCAATCGGCCACTGCATTTAGATCTCTATAACAATGGACTAGACTCAAATGGGAAAATTCTAGGAAGAGTTTACGGGGCCTGAGAGACAAGAGCACGCTCCTCCCATCACCTAAAGTGGCTCGAAGACTTGAGGTTGCTTATCACGTTCAAGAAGTCGGACTCTAAACTAAGTTGTTCGTACTTATGGGAGAGCAAAAGCGAAGCGCTTCGACCATTGCTAGGACTTCGGCTTGCTCTGCAAAGGAGGCAAGGACCGATCTTGCGAAGCCATCAACAAGAATCCTGGAGGAAGTTTCTACGGACACGGGCCATAGATCCTTCTTTCGAGCCAGGTAGGAAAGCCCCATCTATGTTAATTTTAGAAGTGCCCAGTTCAGGTGGGATCTAGCCACGGGGAAGAGAAATCTGCTCTGAGATGTTATTTTTCCCTTTGTGGTGGTTCCACTTCTTGTGGCTGCATAACAACATACCCTGAGCTTGCTTCCACTATCTTCGTCGTATTTGGAGTGAGGGCTCCGAAGACACGCTCATTTCGAGCTTTAAAAGCCATTCTTCCAGTCTACAGAAACCTTGAGTTGAGATTTAAATCTATAGTGCCTCAGCCCACACCAATTGCATTCGGGAACAGAGAGTGAACAGGAAAATTGTCTAAAATGTCCTAAACTTATTGTAAGGAGGCTAATTCCGTCCTAAATCTTTCAATAATGTCACTTTAGTTCTAAATACTTTGAAAATTTATTAATTTAGTCATAAATTTTTCAACCGAGCTAATTTAGTCATAAACATTTTGATTATTTGCCAACGTAGTCCTAATGACCAAATTTTCATTTGATAGATTTAGGATTAAATTGGCAAATCTTAAAAGATTTAGGATTAAATTGATGCAAAGAATGATTTATGACATCAAATAGTTTAGGATTAAAATGGTATAAGTGGAAGGTTTAACACTAAATTAGTTTCCCTATAATATATTTAAGATTTTTTGGGGCAAGGGTGAATAAGTGCTCTGTGGTCTCTACGTGCTTCTGACAAATCGGGCACATGGGATCAGGTAAAGATCTGCCCCCGAAATAAGTTTGCGTCTGTTGCAAGGGCGGTCTGGCATAACCTCCACAAGAAGTTCCTGATTTTGGGAGGGTCTGCATATTCGTGTCCACAAATTTTGAGGTACCTGGAAGGAGGATGGGACCTGATCCTGGGCAGGTTTCACATCTTCCTCCCTAGTGTATTGTACCCGTCCACACTGACTGGTCATTCAAGGTCTGCGTCGGAAGAGGAACGGTCAGAATTTCACTCGGTGCTTGAGTATCAAACCTCCGCCGCATCACCGGTTCATTCATGAGTTGTCCTCTTGGTCAATGAATTCAGCAACTGTCTTTGGTTCTCTTACATTTGCTGGCCCCCTAACGATTCTCTTTTGTGCCACTTGTCCTCCTCCATATTAATATTTTTCTAATAGACCATATAATCAATCTCAAAAATGTCGTTTTTCTCATTAGGATATTCTATTAATCCCAAAAAATTTGCTTTCCATAAACTTTTCATAGAAAATAAATTCCTTCTGATGTGTGACTACACAAGATCGATAGGTGTTGAAGTATTCTCCAAGCCTGTTTAACCAGTATGGCTTTGTTGAAAGATATCTAATCCCCAAATCCAAGGTCTACCTCTTCTTTCCTAAGTTTTAGCACTTCCCTTTTTTTTCGATGTAATTCAGTGTTTGAGCTGTTATTTCTCCACGAGAAGTCTGTAATTTTATTTTCTCTATAGCCCTACAAGCTGAAATTGGAATCTTGAAGATTGAAATTACGTATTGCTACAAGTCGTAGATAATTGTCTTGATGAGAGTCTCTTTCCTTGCTTTGGACAGGCAATTCTCTTTCCATCCTTCTAAAACTCATGCAAACATTTGCTTCTTAGTCATCCCCCAAACAAAAGGGATACCCAAATGCTTCTCTATTTTCTCAATCACTAGAACTTTTGATATCTTTGCCGTATTTCTTCTGAGGTTCTGTGGGCAATTCATGCGAAAGATCATACTAGATTTATTCAGATAGATAACATCTAAGATTCGAAACAGTATCAATTCACAATTACCGCCAAGTTTTGACATTCCGGTACTTTTCCATTTAAGAAGAATATCGAATCAACAATAAAAGGTGTGATGGTGTGGAACAATACCTATTTAGTTTTATTCCTCTCATGCCCCCATCTTTCACTTCCCTCTTCATCAACATGGACAAGACATTGGCCATCAAAATGAATAAATAAGGAGGCCTTGCCTAGCTCCTCTTGCAGGTTGGGAAAATGGCAAAGGCTCACCTACACTTAGTGAAGTTGTGGTGACACATTGTATTATTCAGTTTACCCATGTCATGTTAAAGCACATCTTCAACATACATGCCTCAAGAAAGTCTCACTTAATTTGATCATATGCCTTTTGCATATTTAATTTGAGGACATTTTAGAATCTTTTCGTTCTCTTTCTCAACCTTATGTAATACTTTCTGCATAGCCAGTATATTATCTCGGATTTGCCTACCTCCCACAAAGTCACTTTGTTCCTTTACTACTAGATCAGGAAACCAAATTCTCAGCTGGTTAGCTAGAACCTTGGATACAATCTTGTAGGCAAAATTACACAAACCAATGCAACGAAATTGCCGCAGTCTTCGGGGGTTTTGAACTTTGGGAATCAAAGAAATGGAGTTCTGTTTAGATGAGATTTTAACAGTCATGTTTGATTACCTTCTTTTCACCCCATCTTTATATCTTCTTAGTGGTGCTGATAAATTTGGCCATTCGGACCATCTGGCAAGGTGCTTTCTATGCTTCAAGTTGGAAAGCAGCTGTCTCAACCTCTTCCATTGTCATCAAGTTCATTTCCTCCTTAACCAGAAAAAAAGGCAGTAGTCTAGTGCAAGATTAAATTCTCAGGTCTAATTACTTAGCGGCACGCCACAAGTTGAACGGGACCGATATTCCTTCCGATAATGGGCGTTGTAACAGGTTGGCGATTTAGTGATGGTGATAATTTGCTAGGTGCAACAAAATGAAGTGCTAATTTCTCGTGAGAAGCAAGGAAAAACATCTTACATTTCTCCAGCACAATCAAAATAGACGGAGAGAAGCTTGGAGATAATAATTAATATGCGAAACCTAAAGGTCCTATTTATATGCTTCACACGACATGCAAACTTTTATAATTAAGGAGTGAAGAACAGACGAAGTGTTAGGATTCCGTCTAAGATGACTTTTGGATGGCCATACACATTATGTTTTGCAAGAGGGCTGTGACTTTTGCTATGAAAAAGTGTAGCTTCCAGGACATAGAGGTTTAGGAAGTACTTTATTTCATCCATTTTTGTTTGTTTGAAAGATGGTGTGGATCAAATTTCTCGAGTGAGTGGCGTGTTTTTTATTGGGAAGTCGACACATGGATTCAGCAGTCTAGACTTCTAGTAAATCAAGTCAATCACAGTGCATATCAAACCTAGAGTATGTTGTGGGTCGAATGATTTGTGAAATGTTTGTAATTGATTTAGCTCCATTAACTAATCCAACACTCCAATCACCTGTTCGTGTGGCTGTGTATGATTGAAGTATGTCTAGTGATGTACGTGGAAGAGGGCCGGTATATCAGTAAAGCCATTCCTATCTGGCAGTGGCGTGCACACAAACCTACCTCGGACGAGGTGAGACATAAACAAAAAAGTTCCAATTTTAAAATTTACATCAAGTATTGAACGACTGGAGGGCGATGAACCCCACCTGCCCACCCATCGATCCATCATTGCCCTCCCGAATTTGCGCACATGCTTTTGTTTCACTTATAAGAGCCTGATCATAAGAAAGCATAAATCCCTTACTAGTTTTCTTTATAATTTGTTTGGTCCTTTAGTTGACCTTTTCTTCTTTAGTAGGTCATCGACCTTAATTCGACGTACATCGCACCTCAATATTCTATTGTGTAATGACTTAAGCCTGCCTCGACGACATTACACCATTCCAGGAAACATGTGTATGTCCATGTGCAGGCTCGATACTCAACATGTCGTCTGAGCAAAATGAATTGGTGGATGGACCGACCATATTTGCTGGTACCAACGTCATCGGAGACAAAAGTGATGGCCTTTGTTAAAGTTGGTACATCATCATTGTCTATTTGTACAAAATTGTCAATTTCATCGCAGAACAATAAGTTGTTCCCCAATCATTAGAATGGCACTTTTATATTGGAAGATAATTAAGTTTAGTGAAAATTTGCGTAGCTCATCATCTGATTAGGAAAAATAAAACAAAGATAAAAATCTGAATTCATTTGAATGGTGAACTTTGTTTAAAAAAGAAGAAATTTAATGTCAACAAGGACCAATGAGTAAATTGTGAAGGATAGAATCAGTGTTTTATTTGGCAATTGAATTCATAAGCCACGCTGCTTTTTGGCCCCTTACTGTATCCCGTTCTGCTGATGAATGTTATCCTTCGCACATTTACGCACTACACTATATATACCCAACTCTTTAGTCTGATTTGCGAAAAATAAATTGTACAAGACATGTGCATGATGTGACATATTGACATCATATCATCATATCAAACGATATTATAACAATTAACCATAGGCTTTTTCCTTTTAATAAAAAAAAATCATCATCTTGATTGGTAATTATTCATATTTCAGACTCTGGAGATCACATGAATCCCATAGTTGTGACCAAATAAGAGGAACGCGAAGTGGCACATTACCTGATTGGTCCCAAGATCAACCTATAGTTTCTGATCGAAGGATGGACTCATGAGAATAAATTCGACCTTCAAGCGTTCAGCAAAGGATGGAGCAAGAGTTAGCGCCGTACTCGTAACAGTATAAAGAAGGATAGGGGCGTGGAGGGCATGGTCGGATAAAGCAAGGCGGCGGGCTTTGGGGTTTAGGCTTTTCTTCCTTCTTTTCTGGTGGCTTCGGTGATCCGACAGTGTCGATTTCCATGCAACCTCCTGCCTTTCTTTCTCAGGCTCGTGATGATACACACCAGGTCGGCTTCGCCTATTACATTCAGCGTCCCCTTCTCGACGTCCATTAATACTTGCACATTCATATCATTACTCACGAGTGTAATGCAACCGTGTTTGTTTGGTTAATCGGTGTGCGAACATTGTGCTTGTTTCAAGCTTTCGATTATGATTTGCCAAGATGAGGATGACCTCGTACCTTTGAGTTTGCCGACCGCTTTTAGTATCGCTCTCTTCTTTCTCGCTATCAATGCTCACCTTTATTACACTTTTCCGCGTGATTACGACATGGCGAAACAACAGAAAGAATCAAAGATGACATTATTCATCAATGTTTGGGAGGTTGATTCATTTTGAGGGAAAAAAAGGAATAGTTGATTCCAGGGAGAGAAGAGAGCACGTGCATAAGAAATTACCTTTGCCATGGATGCTATTGAGAAGCAAGTGGCTGTACAAGTAAAATAATTACTTTTATTATAGAACAATATTACAACTCTTTATTCTATCACTCTCTCACAACAACTCATTGTACTTGCTTTCCTACTCACTCACAACCCTCACACGAACACAATTCTTGCACACACCCACTTAGGGGTGAGCAGTGGTCTAGGGTTGACCCTGGACCGATCCTGGACCGGCCCAATCCTGCTAGTCCTGGTCCGGTTCCCAAGGGGACTGGGTCGGTCCTCGGTCCTGAAATTCCAAAACCAACACTGTGCGGGTTGGTCCTCGGTCCTAAGAGTTTTGGGTCGGTCCAACCCTGGACCAACCCTATATATTATATCATATTATATATAATTCTTTTATATATTCAAACCTAAGTAAAATGTCTCGTTATATTATATTATAGGGATAAGTCCTCCAGAAGTCCTAAAACTTGTCACGAAAATGCATTTCAGTCCTAAAACTTGCAAAAAGTGCATTTCAGTCCTACAACTTGTCAAAATGTTTCAAACGAGTCCTAAAATCGACGCCGTCTAATTTCTTAACGGAAAAAGCTGACGTGGCCCCCGCGTGGCTTTTTTTAATCGTTTCTCTCTCCTCCGTTGCGAATAGTTTTTAAAAAAAAAGCCACGCATGCAGAACGACGTCGTCTCCTCCTTTCTCCTTCGCCACGACGCCGTCTCCTCCTTTCTCCTTCGCCACGACGCCGTCTCCTCCTCCCACCTTCGCCACGACGCCGTCTCCTCCTTTCTCCTTCGCCACGACGTCGTCTCCTCCTTTCTCCTTCCCCACGACGCCGTCTCCTCCTTTCTCCTTCGCCACGACGCCGTCTCCTCCTCCCACCTTCGCCACGACGCCGTCTCCTCCTTTCTCCTTCCCCACGACGTCGTCTCCTCCTTTCTCCTTCCCCACGACGCCGTCTCCCCCTTCGTCTGTACGTCTTCTTCACCGTCGTGTTCTCCCTCCCCTCTCCATGTCTACGTATTCTTTCGCTTTCCAAGTATCCCCTAAGCCCCAAATCGAACTCGTCCGAACCCTAAGCCCCAAATCAAACTCGTCCGAACCCTAAGCCCCAAATCGAACTCGTCCGAACCCTAAGCCCCAAATCGAATTCATCCGTACCCTAAGTCCTAAATCGAATTCGTCCGAACCCTAAGCCCCAAATTTGATGATTTGCGGTTCTCTTGCGATTTGGGTCCTCATCGACCTCGAGTTCAACACTCATCGTGAGTTCGTGTTCTTTCCTTCCTTTGACGATTGCGAGTTCGTGTGAAGACCTCTTTGCGGGAGTCTGGAAATCTCAGCGGTGAAGCGATTGGTGTCGGGGACGACAACAGGGTCAACGAAGACGATGGCGACTCCTCCTCACGCAGGTATCGCTCTCTGCATTATAACATTTGGGTATCTCATGGTAATGCTACGATTTTTTTTGTTTTGCAAATGTGCTTTAATCTCTGCATTATGTAAAACGATGTCAGTTAGCGTCCTCATTTCTTCATTATTTGGAGTTCAGAGAGCTCGAGTTTGACACACATCAACTTTATGTTCTCTTCTTTGATGATTGCGAGTTCATGCAAAGATATGTCTTGTGAGCATCTCGGCGTCTCAACGGTGGAGGGAGCGGCATCAGGGACGGCGATGGTGACTCCTCATGCAGGTATCACTCTCTACATTAAAGCATTTGGGTATGTCATAGTAATATTACCATTTTTTTTGTTTTGTTTTGCAAATGTGTTTTACTCTCTACATTATAGCGGCGTTTTACTCTCTGCGTTATGGTTGTTTTGCATTTTCCAATTCTTGTGATATATTATAACATTGCAGCAAATTAGAACATTGCTCTCACTATTGATCATGTAGTTGCATTGTGGTTGTAAAACGGATTATGCTAATTTGCTGTTTTTGTATTGATTGTTAGTCTTTTATAAAAATATCTTTAATTTAGAACTTGAACATTGCTTCAATAATTTGATGATTGAAAGTGCTCTACTTTTTGTTTCTGTTCCCTTGTAGGTCCAATGGCCGAGAACAAAGTTTATGTCACTGTTCGCTATGGAGGTAAATTTAAAGTTAGCCCACTATTGGAATACATAGGTGGAAGGGCTGATGTTGCTGAAATAAGTTTAAGTAAGCCTTCACTTTCTAGTATAATTGAAGCTATTGAGGCTTTGGGTGTGTGTAGAGTAGAGAAACTCTTTTACAGAGTTCCTGGAAGTAAGACTCTTGTAGACGGAGTAACTCTTAGGTATTTATGGGATAACGCTGATGTGATGGATCTATTTTATCATCATCTGTGCTCTGAAAATATTACACTATATGTTGAGCATGTTGATAATGAAAAGGCAAGAGCTAAGATGGGGGTGTTGAGATGGAAACTGGAGGTATGTCTAATGTGATAAGGAATACTGATGATGACGGGAATCGAGCTGAAGTTGCCAATAAGGATCTAGATGAGGAAGAGGATGATGATGCACATAATTTGGTGGATATGGAACAGTCGAGTGATGATGATGACTTTGAACTGGTTGAAGCAAGGAAAAAATTAATTGAACTTTCAGCAAGACATAGGCTCGAAATTTTAAATTATAGTGAGGCAACTAGTACTTCCCAACCACCGATTGTGGATGAGGCTCAATCATTAGATGATTCTGGGTACGAAACAGAGTATGTTGATTCAGATGAGGAAGACAGTCTTCAATCAATTTTAAATGATGAGGGTGGTGAAGAGGTTGATGTTATTTCAAGGAGGAGAAGTAGGTTCCCATCATATGATCAAAGTGGTACAAATCCAGAATTTATTGTTGGCATGACATTTGAGGATGCAACTGAGTTCAAGAATGCAATTTTGAAGTATTCTGTGGCTGAGCAAAGAGCAATCAAATACACTAAGAACACAAAAAGTGTTGTAAGAGCTAGGTGTGGCCAGAACAATTGTAACTGGATGATCTATGGTGCTCTTGATAGCAAAACTGGGTCATTTCATTTGAGAAAGTATGTAAATCAGCATATATGCAGTATCACTTTCGAGAATAAAAGAGTGTCTAGCACTTATTTAGCTAAACACTTCATGATTCTCATTTCTGCAATGCCTAAAATCAAAGCACCTGAGTTAAAGAAATTAGTTAGAGAACAACTTGGTCTAAATGTCACTTTCAGTCAGTGTAGGAGAACAAAGCTGAAAGTATTGAAGGAACTGCAAGGCAATTACTTCCAGGAATATGCACAGATGCACGACTACTTGGGAGAGCTTTACACTGCAAGCCCTTCAAGCACTTTTAAATTGAAAGTTGAAAGGCCATGGCCAAATTCTCTACCAGTATTTGATAGGGTTTACATTTGCTTTGATGCTTGCAAGAAAGGTTTTTTGGCTGGATGTAGGAAGATCATTGGATTAGATGGATGTTTTTTGAGAGGTTTAATCAAAGGTGAGTTGTTATGTGCCGTCGGAAGGGATGGCAACAATCAAATGTATCCAGTGGCATGGGCAGTGGTAAGAATCGAGAATAAGGACACATGGACTTGGTTTATCGAGTTGTTGAAGTCAGACCTTGATATGTCTAATGGTGACGGATGGGCGTTGATAAGTGATCAACAAAAGGTATGCTTTTTTTCCTGTTTTCATTTGTAAATCGATTATGACATTACAATGTTTTTCTTTATGTTTTCATATATATTTTCTTTTTTTCGGTAATTGTCAGGGTCTCGTCCAATCTGTAGCTGAATTGTTGCCAAATGCAGAGCATAGGATGTGTGCAAGGCACATTTATTCCAACTGGGGTAAAAAATACAAATGAAAACAGTTATTGAGGCAATTTTGGAGATGTGTCAAAAGCAATAATATGTCAGATTTCGAGATACATAGACAAAGGTTGAAGGAACTGACTGGGGAATGTCATGATGACTTATTCCGTATTGAGCCAAAACATTGGTGCAAAGCCTTCTTTGACACCGACATTAAATGTGATGTCGTTGATAATAATCTGAGTGAAGCGTTCAATGGCAAGTGTGTGGAAGCTAGGTGCAAGGCCATTGTGAGTATGCTGGAGGATATTAGAATCATGGTTATGAATAGAATGTATACTCAGAGGGATGGATGTGCTATGTGGACTAGAAATTACGGTCCAAGGATTATGCGTAAGTTACATGATAATACATTTGCTAGTAGGTATTGCCATTTGATATGGAATGGAAATGAAGGATATGAGATTACAGAAGGTGGTGACAAATATGTTGTTGATTTGAATTTAGGAACTTGTTCTTGTAGAGCTTGGGAACTTAGTGGAATTCCATGTTGCCATGCCATTTGTGCAATACACCATAAGAGAAATGATCCGACCGACCATCTAGCCGAGTGCTTCAACAAGGAAAAGTATCTAAGTGCTTATCAATTCATGATGCCTACAGTGAGAGGACAGAAATTTTGGAATAAAACCAATAAAGAAGCTCCTCAACCCCCACCAATGAAGAACATGCCTGGTAGGCCAAAAAGGAGTAGAAGAAAGCAACCAATTGAGCTTGTAAGAGGTGATAGAATGACTAAAGAGGGTAAGCAAATGACTTGTTCTGCTTGCAAACAAATTGGACACAACTGCAAGGGATGTCCTTTAAAAAAGGTATTTTCTCAACTAACTGATCATCTTAATGCTGGGCATGTCACTTTAACATGTTGTTAATCAATACTTAATATGTGCTTCTCAGGCCAATGCTGGGGCCAATGTACGTACATCCAATGCTCAGGTCAATGTATGTACATCCAATGCTCATGCTAGTGCAAGTACAGGTGAAGCTTATGCTCAATCTCAAGCTAATTCCACTGGTCCAAGGCTCGGAAAAAGACAAGTAAGTTGTCATCTAACCATTATTGTAAGTTGTGTATATTAAGATTCCAATTTAGTAATTTTGAATATATATTCAGGCTAAAGCTAAAGCTACGACAAGCATAGCTGAAGGAGGATCCCAAAGCCATGCCAATGCTTCTGCAAATGCCAATTCAATAGGAGACAATAGTGGGCATGTTAATGCTTCTGCTCAGGCTAGTGCAGATGTAAGAGAATGTAGTGGTCATGCAAATGTAAGAAAATATAGTGCCACTGCTTCTGCTCATGCTAGTGCTGATGTTAGAGGATGTAGTGGTGAGGCCAATGCTTTTGGTGAAGTTCGTTCGGATCAAGGGGAAGGCAGTGCACCGGCCAATATAATGGCTAAGCATAGACGTGAAAAAATTCCGGTGAGTAATACCTCAATCCCCAAGTATACATGTATTGTGATTACGTTCTCATGTTGAATGAATTTTCTATTATTTCAGTTTAAAAGACCTACCACTGAAAATTGCATGATACAGAGAGAATCACAAGCCAAGAGGATGAAAATGATAAGGTTAGGTGTTGACGCAAATCCTATGACAAACCTTCATATTAGCAAGGTGAGTAATATTTTTAAATTTTTATAATAGCAATTACTTATCTCCTTAAGCTAAAAAGATACTCATTCTTATGTAGCCTAATACAATTGGTGCAAGAATCGTTAACCTACCGGAGAAAGGGGTAGTCACAAGATCTACGTCAACAGCAAAGGTGCATTCCCAAGTTCGTGCACAACCTCAGTCATATCATATATCAGCAGCTTCTCGAAAACAAATTGCAGTGACGCTGAAGCCACTATTACAACCCAATGCCACTTCACAGCGTCAGTCATATCATGCAACAGTAGCTCCTCCAAAGCACGGTGCAATGAAGCCAACGACAATATCACAACCTCAGGCCAGTTCTCAAGCTCAGTCATCTCAAGCTACAATAGGTCAGAAGCATCTTGGTTTAAAGCGAAAGGCACCATCACAACCCCAGGTAAGTTCCCAACCTCAATCATCTCGTCTAACATTACCTCCTCGAAAGCTTGTTGCGCTGAAACCAAAGTCACTATCGCAACCTCAGGCCAATCCCGAAGCTCAGTCATCTAAGGCTACAATAGGCCATTCCCAGGTCAGTGCACAACCTCAGTCATATCATATATTAGCAGCTTCTCGAAAACAAATTGCGTGACGCCGAAGCCACTATTACAACCCAATGCCACTTCACAAATCAGTCATATCATGCAACAAAGAGCTCCTCCAAAACACGGTGCAATGAAGCCAACGACAATATCACAACCTCGGGCCGCTTCTCAAGCTCGGTCATCTCAAGCTACAATAGGTCGAAGCATCTTGGTTTAAAGCGAAAGGCACCATCACAACCCCAGGTAAGTTCCCAACCTCAATCATCTCGTCTAACATTACCTCCTCGAAAGCTTGTTGCGCTGAAACCAAAGTCACTATCGCAACCTCAGGCCAATCCCGAAGCTCAGTCATCTAAGGCTACAATAGGTCAGAAGCATCTTGGTTTAAAGCGAAAGGCACCATCACAACCCAAGGCAAGTTCCCAATCTCAATCATCTCGCGCAACATTACCTCCTCAAAAGCATGTTGCGATGAAGCCAAAGCCACTATTACAACGTCAGGCTCAGTCATCTCAGGCTACAACAACTCCTCCAAAGCCTATCGCTGTGAGACCATATATAAGGAAAAGCGCCAGAATTCAGAATCAAGTGAAGGCTCAACCTCTTTGGACCACCGGAGACCATCATATTGGATTGATATGTCTGCTGAAATTGGTGTTGTTAGGTGAATGTATATCAATTATTAGCTGGTTTTTTGTATGAGACGTGTAGCGTTTGTGCATAGAACCTTTTCTGCAGTAAAAGTGCATATTTTGTTGAACAGAACCTTTTGCGCACTGAAAATGTAAGCATGTTGCTTTGTCAATGAATCGTGTTTCAACAAGTTATGTGGGATGCTTGGTTTTGGTTTGGATAATGCACGAAAGTGATTACTCTTCGGGATTGTTAATAGGTAATTACTGAAATTGGCCATGCAGAATTTTCATTTTATATGATGGGGTTTTGCTCTACGTGGTCTCTGTGGCCCGCATTGGATGATTCATGGAAGATTTGATTAGGTAACTTAGGTATTGTAGCCGACTACTTTGATTTCACTTGATTTTTTACACATTCCATTCGAGGCAAGCTCGTTATTAAAATTATGAAAAAAATCACCAATTAACAATCTCGATTGCATAATAAGGGAGTTGTCACCATTTTTTGAAGTTGCAAATTTATTCTGGTGGCAATAGCTCATGTAGTGCTATTGACAAGCACACAAATCAAGCAACATTTTGTAATGCGATAGTAATTTCTCGCATGGCAAGCAACCGGTCTTGCAAACTACAAACTCACATCAGATCTCATTCCCATCTCAATTATCCACAACTAGTGTTCAAATTTACAAATTCAGATAGAAAGTACTATGGAAGACTTAGAAATTTCCCACCAACTTTCACATTATATATAACCAATACAGCAATATAATACATGCATAGAATGAATGCTGATTGATATAGCATCTTCCCTTTCTTTACTTGTGCAAGCTCCTCCTTTAAACGTCTATTTTTCGCCTTTTGACTCTTCATTTCAGCTAGCAATGAGCTCACCTCGACTCCGTCACCCCTCGATTGACTTGATTCAGACAATGTTTGATTTCTTTCAAGGAGGTCAACTATCATGTCCCTCACATGATTTGGTATCTTTGGATCCACCCACATGAAAAAATTGCAGCAACTTGGACTATCAAACTTAGTACATCCATGGAACCTTCTTCCTGCGTTTTTTTTTGTCTTTGCCATAAGAATTGGCGATTGAAGGCCACAATAACATGTTGGCTCCGAGTTGACCTCATTAGGAGTTACGCTACTTGATGCAGATGTTGCTGCCCTCATTCTTCTGGGCTTCGTATTATAGGAACCTAATAGAAGTATATTAGCTATATTATGATTCCTTCATAACGTCTTCATATTAATAATTT